>OY726517.1:4683033-4763198 GCA_963383655.1 Bathymodiolus septemdierum | reverse complement strand
TACATTTAACAAGACTCCTATTGATAAGGTAAACACTTGTCCTGAAGGAATCAATTGAGTACAGTGTTATGTGTTCTGTCCTAAAGATATACATTTAACAAGACTCCTATTAATAAGGTAAACACTTGTCTGAAGGAATCAATTGAGTACAGTGTTATGTGTTCTGTCCTAAAGATATACATTTAACAAGACTCCTATTAATAAGGTAAACACTTGTCTGAAGGAATCAATTGAGTACAGTGTTATGTGTTCTGTCCTAAAGATATACATTTAACAAGACTCCTATTAATAAGGTAAACACTTGTCTGAAGGAATCAATTGAGTACAGTGTTATGTGTTCTGTCCTAAAGATATACATTTAACAAGACTCCTATTAATAAGGTAAACACTTGTCTGAAGGAATCAATTGAGTACAGTGTTATGTGTTCTGTCCTAAAGATATACATTTAACAAGACTCCTATTGATAAGGTAAACACTTGTCTGAAGGAATCAATTGAGTACAGTGTTATGTGTTCTGTCCTAAAGATATACATTTAA
Organism: Bathymodiolus septemdierum; assembly: GCA_963383655.1. Taxonomy (NCBI): domain Eukaryota; kingdom Metazoa; phylum Mollusca; class Bivalvia; order Mytilida; family Modiolidae; genus Bathymodiolus; species Bathymodiolus septemdierum. The sequence continues at coordinate 4,762,660 of OY726517.1, read as the reverse complement.
CAAGACTCCTATTGATAAGGTAAACACTGGTCTGAAGGAATCAATTGAGTACAGTGTTATGTGTTCTGTCCTAAAGATATACATTTAACAAGACTCCTATTGATAAGGTAAACACTTGTCTGAAGGAATCAATTGAGTACAGTGTTATGTGTTCTGTCCTAAAGATATACATTTAACAAGACTCCTATTGATAAGGTAACACTTGTCTGAAGGAATCAATTGAGTACAGTGTTATGTGTTCTGTCCTAAAGATATACATTTAACAAGACTCCTATTGATAAGGTAAACACTTGTCTGAAGGAATCAATTGAGTACAGTGTTATGTGTTCTGTCCTAAAGATATACATTTAACAAGACTCCTATTGATAAGGTAAACACTGGTCTGAAGGAATCAATTGAGTACAGTGTTATGTGTTCTGTCCTAAAGATATACATTTAACAAGACTCCTATTGATAAGGTAAACACTTGTCTGAAGGAATCAATTGAGTACAGTGTTATGTGTTCTGTCCTAAAGATATACATTTAACAAGACTCCTATTGATAGAGGTAAACACTTGTCTGAAGGAATCAATTGAGTACAGTGTTATGTGTTCTGTCCTAAAGATATACATTTAACAAGACTCCTATTGATAAGGTAAACACTTGTCTGAAGGAATCAATTGAGTACAGTGTTATGTGTTCTGTCCTTAAAGATATACATTTAACAAGACTCCTATTGATAAGGTAAACACTGGTCTGAAGGAATCAATTGAGTACAGTGTTATGTGTTCTGTCCTAAAGATATACATTTAACAAGACTCCTATTGATGAGGTAAACACTTGTCTGAAGGAATCAATTGAGTACAGTGTTATGTGTTCTGTCCTAAAGATATACATTTAACAAGACTCCTATTGATAAGGTAAACACTTGTCTGAAGGAATCAATTGAGTACAGTGTTATGTGTTCTGTCCTAAAGATATACATTTAACAAGACTCCTATTGATAAGGTAAACACTTGTCTGAAGGAATCAATTGAGTACAGTGTTATGTGTTCTGTCCTAAAGATATACATTTAACAAGACTCCTATTGATAAGGTAAACACTTGTCTGAAGGAATCAATTGAGTACAGTGTTATGTGTTCTGTCCTTAAAGATATACATTTAACAAGACTCCTATTGATAAGGTAAACACTTGTCTGAAGGAATCAATTGAGTACAGTGTTATGTGTTCTGTCCTAAAGATATACATTTAACAAGACTCCTATTGATAAGGTAAACACTTGTCTGAAGGAATCAATTGAGTACAGTGTTATGTGTTCTGTCCTTAAAGATATACATTTAACAAGACTCCTATTGATAAGGTAAACACTTGTCTGAAGGAATCAATTGAGTACAGTGTTATGTGTTCTGTCCTAAAGATATACATTTAACAAGACTCCTATTGATAAGGTAAACACTTGTCTGAAGGAATCAATTGAGTACAGTGTTATGTGTTCTGTCCTAAAGATATACATTTAACAAGACTCCTATTGATAAGGTAAACACTTGTCTGAAGGAATCAATTGAGTACAGTGTTATGTGTTCTGTCCTAAAGATATACATTTAACAAGACTCCTATTGATAAGGTAAACACTTGTCTGAAGGAATCAATTGAGTACAGTGTTATGTGTTCTGTCCTAAAGATATACATTTAACAAGACTCCTATTGATAAGGTAAACACTGGTCTGAAGGAATCAATTGAGTACAGTGTTATGTGTTCTGTCCTAAAGATATACATTTAACAAGACTCCTATTGATAAGGTAAACACTTGTCTGAAGGAATCAATTGAGTACAGTGTTATGTGTTCTGTCCTAAAGATATACATTTAACAAGACTCCTATTGATAAGGTAAACACTTGTCTGAAGGAATCAATTGAGTACAGTGTTATGTGTTCTGTCCTAAAGATATACATTTAACAAGACTCCTATTGATAAGGTAAACACTTGTCTGAAGGAATCAATTGAGTACAGTGTTATGTGTTCTGTCCTAAAGATATACATTTAACAAGACTCCTATTGATAAGGTAAACACTTGTCTGAAGGAATCAATTGAGTACAGTGTTATGTGTTCTGTCCTAAAGATATACATTTAACAAGACTCCTATTGATAAGGTAAACACTTGTCTGAAGGAATCAATTGAGTACAGTGTTATGTGTTCTGTCCTTAAAGATATACATTTAACAAGACTCCTATTGATAAGGTAAACACTTGTCTGAAGGAATCAATTGAGTACAGTGTTATGTGTTCTGTCCTAAAGATATACATTTAACAAGACTCCTATTGATAAGGTAAACACTTGTCTGAAGGAATCAATTGAGTACAGTGTTATGTGTTCTGTCCTAAAGATATACATTTAACAAGACTCCTATTGATAAGGTAAACACTTGTCTGAAGGAATCAATTGAGTACAGTGTTATGTGTTCTGTCCTAAAGATATACATTTAACAAGACTCCTATTGATAAGGTAAACACTGGTCTGAAGGAATCAATTGAGTACAGTGTTATGTGTTCTGTCCTAAAGATATACATTTAACAAGACTCCTATTGATAAGGTAAACACTTGTCTGAAGGAATCAATTGAGTACAGTGTTATGTGTTCTGTCCTAAAGATATACATTTAACAAGACTCCTATTGATAAGGTAAACACTTGTCTGAAGGAATCAATTGAGTACAGTGTTATGTGTTCTGTCCTAAAGATATACATTTAACAAGACTCCTATTGATAAGGTAAACACTTGTCTGAAGGAATCAATTGGGTACAGTGTTATGTGTTCTGTCCTAAAGATATACATTTAACAAGACTCCTATTGATAAGGTAAACACTTGTCTGAAGGAATCAATTGAGTACAGTGTTATGTGTTCTGTCCTAAAGATATACATTTAACAAGACTCCTATTGATAAGGTAAACACTTGTCTGAAGGAATCAATTGAGTACAGTGTTATGTGTTCTGTCCTAAAGATATACATTTAACAAGACTCCTATTGATAAGGTAAACACTTGTCTGAAGGAATCAATTGAGTACAGTGTTATGTGTTCTGTCCTAAAGATATACATTTAACAAGACTCCTATTGATAAGGTAAACACTTGTCTGAAGGAATCAATTGAGTACAGTGTTATGTGTTCTGTCCTAAAGATATACATTTAACAAGACTCCTATTGATAAGGTAAACACTTGTCTGAAGGAATCAATTGAGTACAGTGTTATGTGTTCTGTCCTAAAGATATACATTTAACAAGACTCCTATTGATAAGGTAAACACTTGTCTGAAGGAATCAATTGAGTACAGTGTTATGTGTTCTGTCCTAAAGATATACATTTAACAAGACTCCTATTAATAAGGTAAACACTCTTCTGAAGGAATCAATTGAGTACAGTGTTATGTGTTCTGTCCTAAAGATATACATTTAACAAGACTCTTATTGATAAGGTAAACACTGGTCTGAAGGAATCAATTGAGTACAGTGTTATGTGTTCTGTCCTAAAGATATACATTTAACAAGACTCCTATTAATAAGGTAAACACTCTTCTGAAGGAATCAATTGAGTACAGTGTTATGTGTTCTGTCCTAAAGATAAACATTTAACAAGACTCCTATTAATAAGGTAAACACTGGTCTGAAGGAATCAATTGAGTACAGTGTTATGTGTTCTGTCCTAAAGATATACATTTAACAAGACTCCTATTGATAAGGTAAACACTCTTCTGGAGGAATCAATTGAGTACAGTGTTATGTGTTCTGTCCTAAAAGATATACATTTAACAAGACTCCTATTGATAAGGTAAACACTGGTCTGAAGGAATCAATTGAGTACAGTGTTATGTGTTCTGTCCTAAAGATATACATTTAACAAGACTCCTATTGATAAGGTAAACACTGGTCTGAAGGAATCAATTGAGTACAGTGTTATGTGTTCTGTCCTAAAGATATACATTTAACAAAACTCCTATTGATAAGGTAAACACTCTTCTGAAGGAATCAATTGAGTACAGTGTTATGTGTTCTGTCCTAAAGATATACATTTAACAAGACTCCTATTAATAAGGTAAACACTGGTCTGAAGGAATCAATTGAGTACAGTGTTATGTGTTCTGTCCTAAAGATATACATTTAACAAGACTCCTATTGATAAGGTAAACACTGGTCTGAAGGAATCAATTGAGTACAGTGTTATGTGTTCTGTCCTAAAGATATACATTTAACAAGACTCCTATTAATAAGGTAAACACTGGTCTGAAGGAATCAATTGAGTACAGTGTTATGTGTTCTGTCCTAAAGATATACATTTAACAAGACTCCTATTGATAAGGTAAACACTCGTCTGAAGGAATCAATTGGGTACAGTGTTATGTGTTCTGTCCTAAAGATATACATTTAACAAGACTCCTATTGATAAGGTAAACACTCTTCTGAAGGAATCAATTGAGTACAGTGTTATGTGTTCTGTCCTAAAGATATACATTTAACAAGACTCTTATTGATAAGGTAAACACTCTTCTGAAGGAATCAATTGGGTACAGTGTTATGTGTTCTGTCCTAAAGATATACATTTAACAAGACTCTTATTGATAAGGTAAACACTCTTCTGAAGGAATCAATTGAGTACAGTGTTATGTGTTCTGTCCTAAAGATATACATTTAACAAGACTCTTATTGATAAGGTAAACACTCTTCTGAAGGAATCAATTGGGTACAGTGTTATGTGTTCTGTCCTAAAGATATACATTTAACAAGACTCTTATTGATAAGGTAAACACTCTTCTGAAGGAATCAATTGAGTACAGTGTTATGTGTTCTGTCCTAAAGATATACATTTAACAAGACTCTTATTGATAAGGTAAACACTCTTCTGAAGGAATCAATTGGGTACAGTGTTATGTGTTCTGTCCTAAAGATATACATTTAACAAGACTCCTACTGATAAGGTAAACACTTGTCTGAAGGAATCAATTGAGTACAGTGTTATGTGTTCTGTCCTAAAGATATACATTTAACAAGACTCCTATTGATAAGGTAAAACTTGTCTGAAGGAATCAATTGAGTACAGTGTTATGTGTTCTGTCCTAAAGATATACATTTAACAAGACTCCTATTGATAAGGTAAACACTGGTCTGAAGGAATCAATTGAGTACAGTGTTATGTGTTCTGTCCTAAAGATATACATTTAACAAGACTCTTATTGATAAGGTAAACACTCTTCTGAAGGAATCAATTGAGTACAGTGTTATGTGTTCTGTCCTAAAGATATACATTTAACAAGACTCCTATTGATAAGGTAAACACTTGTCTGAAGGAATCAATTGAGTACAGTGTTATGTGTTCTGTCCTAAAGATATACATTTAACAAGACTCCTATTGATAAGGTAAACACTTGTCTGAAGGAATCAATTGGGTACAGTGTTATGTGTTCTGTCCTAAAGATATACATTTAACAAAACTCCTATTGATAAGGTAAACACTCTTCTGAAGGAATCAATTGGGTACAGTGTTATGTGTTCTGTCCTAAAGATATACATTTAACAAGACTCTTATTGATAGGGTAAACACTCTTCTGAAGGAATCAATTGAGTACAGTGTTATGTGTTCTGTCCTAAAGATATACATTTAACAAGACTCCTATTGATAAGGTAAACACTCTTCTGAAGGAATCAATTGAGTACAGTGTTATGTGTTCTGTCCTAAAGATATACATTTAACAAGACTCCTATTGATAAGGTAAACACTCTTCTGAAGGAATCAATTGAGTACAGTGTTATGTGTTCTGTCCTAAAGATATACATTTAACAAGACTCTTATTGATAAGGTAAACACTCTTCTGAAGGAATCAATTGGGTACAGTGTTATGTGTTCTGTCCTAAAGATATACATTTAACAAGACTCCTACTGATAAGGTAAACACTTGTCTGAAGGAATCAATTGAGTACAGTGTTATGTGTTCTGTCCTAAAGATATACATTTAACAAGACTCCTATTGATAAGGTAAACACTTGTCTGAAGGAATCAATTGAGTACAGTGTTATGTGTTCTGTCCTAAAGATATACATTTAACAAGACTCCTATTGATAAGGTAAACACTGGTCTGAAGGAATCAATTGAGTACAGTGTTATGTGTTCTGTCCTAAAGATATACATTTAACAAGACTCTTATTGATAAGGTAAACACTCTTCTGAAGGAATCAATTGAGTACAGTGTTATGTGTTCTGTCCTAAAGATATACATTTAACAAGACTCCTATTGATAAGGTAAACACTTGTCTGAAGGAATCAATTGAGTACAGTGTTATGTGTTCTGTCCTAAAGATATACATTTAACAAGACTCCTATTGATAAGGTAAACACTGGTCTGAAGGAATCAATTGAGTACAGTGTTATGTGTTCTGTCCTAAAGATATACATTTAACAAGACTCCTATTAATAAGGTAAACACTGGTCTGAAGGTGTGCTGTTATTAAACCGACAATCCGGAGAATTGCTCCTCTTTTTATGTTTCTCAGTTGCACGATTTTTTCTTTTCCTTTTACTAAGTTTTCCCTAGATTTTGGCAGGAAGCACATGTATTCGAAGTCAAACGTTCATCGACAAATGTAGACAAACACTCTATTAATTATATCAACATTTCCGAGATTCATAGTAAACTAAAGTGTGAGTAAAACTTTTCAGCGAATTAGAACTATCAATTTCGTCATTTATTGTCTTGATATTGAACTGTAAACAAACTGTAGTCGTCATTGTCATTATACTTTACAAACAACTTTTCAAACCGGGTATATGCTTGAACTGAATAAATACCAATGTGTGAAACTAAATTTGTGATATTATAGACCAATCTCTATTCTACATAGACCAGATATACTGTACATTATATACAAATTGTGAAAAATTGACATAAACCGACTTGAATTTACATAATTTCGCACACTGAATTTAATACCTGTGAATTATTTGTATATTTACAAAGCTGTGTACTCGAATGTGTCATGAATTTAGAAAGAAATGAAACTGTTTATCGTCAGAGACTACCGTAGTATCGAACAATTTATCGAAAATATTTCTATGGAACACTGTTAGTGACATTATCGAACATTATCATTTTTCTGTGTTTTCAACAACAAATCATTTAAATAGTTATTTTTTCTGTATTTTCATTTACAAATTATTTGAATGGTCATATTATTCTGTATTTTCAGTATTTTACCACACGACAACAACTAATTAAAAGCATTATAAAGAATTTCGTCACTTTCTTGATGCCTAATACTATTGGATGTTTATGGTTATGCTATCTGCAAACTCACGTTAAAGGCAGAAAAGTAAAATAACTTTATGCGTATACACTATGGATACTAGACGAATAAAGACACTGACACCGAAAGTTAATGAACTATACCGCATTAATTTCTCAAAATACTACTCTCAAACTGAAAAAATCTGGAATGATATTAGACAAAATCTTCAAGTGGACATAGAATCAATCAACAATTTAAGTGTGTTGGAATCAAAAGAACACAGACTTTCTGAAAAATGGAAACATTACACTTCAATTGCATCTAAATTCAAAGAATTCCTACTTCAAACAAGCACAGAAGACTCTCTAACAGAATACGAAGCATTTAATGCCGCAACTGATAATAACATTACACTCATAGAAGAAATGTTTGAAAAAATTGAATCAAGACGACAAAATATTATCGAATCGCAAACAAATATTTCATGTTCAAGCAGAAGAACTGATAAAAGTCAAAATTCATCTAATTTATCAGCAAGATCATCAACACTCGCTCGTAAGCATGCTAAAGCTGAGGCTGCCCGTGCTCGACTAGAATTTGTAGAAAAACAAAATGAAATTTTAAAAGAACAAGCAAAGTTAGAAGAAGATGAAATTCTCGCTAAATTAGCTACTGTTAGAAGAAAAGCAAAGTTAGATGCCGATCTGAGTATACTTTGTCATCAAAAGGATGTAGCTGCTGCTGAAGCAGAAGTAAATGCATTAAAATCGTCAGTAGACAACGAATCTATTACAGAATTTAACAACCAAAAAGCTCTGTCTATTAATGAAGCTGACCGTCAAGAAATGACACAACAGTATGTACAGCAACAAGTTGAACAACATCAACAAGTACAAAAATCACTTAACCCGGAAGCTCCTCCATATAATCCACACAATGACACTCAAATAACATCCGAGTTTACACGTTTCTTGCTCAAAAAAGACCTTTTGTTTGCACGATTATCAACCTTCAACGACAAACCTGAAACCTATCGGGTTTGGAGATCGAGCTTTAGAAGTGTAATAGACGAACTTCAAGTCAACGAGTTCGAACAACTTGATTTGTTAGTGAAATGGTTAGGGCCAACTTCAAGTAAACATGCAATGAGCATGAGGTCAGCAAATGTAAACAACCCTAAGCGGGGGTTAGAAAGATTATGGACTAGGTTGGATGAAAGGTATGGGAGTCCAGAAATGATTGAAAGTGTGTTAAAATCAAGATTAACGAACTTTCCCAGGCTTAGCAATCGTGATAATATAAAACTATATGAACTCTCAGACATTTTATCAGAAATTCTATGTGTTAAAAATCAAGATGAATACAGTTCACCTTTAGCCTACTTTGACTCGTCTGTAGGAGTTAAGCCTGTTGTTGAAAAGTTGCCTTACTCTCTACAGGAGAAATGGACTACAAGAGCTGCTCGTTATAAAACTCAACATAAGACTTCGTTTCCACCTTTTTCATTTTTTGTTGATTTTGTGGCCGAGATGAGTCGAGTCAAAAATGACCCAAGCTTTATATATATGAACAATTCTTCTTCTACTACAGAAACACGAAACACAAAGACTAAAGTGTTTGCAAGGAAAACAGAAGTGTCTTCGCAATATAAGGAAATTGATTCACCAACAGCTTTGAACTGTGCAATTCATGGGACAAGTCACAGACTAAGTAAATGTCGAGAATTCATCTCTAAACCACTTGAAGCTCGTAAAGATCTGCTCAGACAAAAGGGACTCTGCTTTAAATGTTGTGATTTTCAACACACAAGTAGAAACTGCAGAGAAATAATAAAATGTCAAGATTGTGGTAACAATAGACACGTTACAGCGATGCACGGTGATGTGCCTACGAAGTCTCATGGTGGGGAGACACCGATAAAATCTACAAATTTCCCTTCAAAGCAACATAGCACAACTATTGTAAACTCTTCATGTACTGAGGTATGCAAAGATTCCTTCTATGGAAAATCATGTGCTAAAATACTTCCTGTGTTCGTATATCCGAAAGGTCAACGAGAGAAGTCAACAAAAATGTATGTTATGCTTGATGATCAAAGCAACCGATCTCTTGCAAGAAGTGCATTTTTCGATTTATTCAAAGTAAACTCTAGACCAGAAGAATACATCATGTCTTCATGTTCAGGAAAGATGACAACATCCGGCCGACGAGCATCTGAATTTGTCATAGAATCTTGTAGTGGTGAATTGTCACTTGAATTGCCAACACTAATTGAATGCGATAACTTACCTGATAATCGACACGAAATACCTACCTCTGATGTTGCAAAATTTCATCCTCATCTGCACGACATCATACCAGAACTCGAACCTCTCGACGATAAATGTCAAATATTGCTACTTATTGGCAGGGACCTTCCTTATGTGCACCGTGTGCTTGCACAACGAACAAGTCTTCCTAATGCACCAATTGCTCAAAAATCTCCCTTAGGATGGACAATTATGGGTGAAATGTGTCTAGGAAATACTCATCTTAATGAAAGTGTTAATGTGTACAAGACATTTGTGATGCCCAATGGGCGAACATCTTTACTCAAACCTTGTGAGAATAAATTTACCGTCAAAGAACAATTGTCGTTCAATAAGATTGAACAAAACGCAATACCCTCTTCAGAATTCGATAACGACACAATATTCGAACGTACAACAAACGATGACAAACCAGGACTGTCCGTAGAAGATAGACTTTTTCTACAGAAAATGGACAAAGAATTAGACAAAGACGACAATGGAAATTGGGTAGCACCTCTTCCTTTCAAAGATAACCGTTCTCGTCTTCCTGATAATAGGTTTATGGCCATGCGTCGTGCAAAAACATTCGATGTCAATCTCAGCAAAGATTCAGTTAAAAGAGAACATTTTCTATCTTTCATGCAAAAACTCTTTGACAATGGCCATGCTGAACTTGCTCCCCCAGTCAAGATAGGAGAAGAAGTTTGGTATCTTCCTATTTTTGGCGTCTATCATCCTCGTAAACCAGACCAAATACGAGGGGTATTTGATTCATCAGCATCATTCGAGGGCACTTCATTGAACGACGTTCTTCTTTCCGGCCCCGATTTGAATAATAGTCTCATAGGTGTTCTTCTGAAATTTCGTATGGAGCCTATCGCAGTGACAGCCGATATTCAGCAAATGTTTCACTGTTTTTACGTAAGACCAGATCATCGTAATTTTTTAAGGTTCTTCTGGCATCGCGACAACGACTTTAAAAAGGAACTTGTGGAATATAGAATGAAAGTCCATGTATTCGGAAATCGACCATCTCCAGCAGTTGCAATTTATGGACTTCACAGAACTGCTCTTGTGGCCGAAGAAACATTTGGGTCAGATATTAAGAAGTTTGTGTTTAATCATTTCTATGTAGATGATGGACTGATCTCAGTACCTACCGTCGACGAAGCAGTAGATATTTTAAAACGAACACAAATGGCTCTATTAGTTCATGGCAACTTAAGACTGCACAAATTCGCCTCTAGTTCTAAAGAAGTCATGGCCGAATTTCCTTCTGATGATTTAACAAAGGATCTTAAAGATCTAGAACTGTCTAATGACAACTTGCCGTTACAAAGAAGTCTTGGGCTCTATTGGAACTTAAATACTGATACTTTTACTTTCCGAATATCTTGTGAAGACAAACCTTTAACTCATCGAGGAGTTCTTTCAGTAATCAACAGCATATATGATCCATTAGGTTTTGTAGCTCCTGTAGTCATCGAAGGTAAACTTATCTTAAGAAAACTTACTACAGGATCAATTGGGTGGGACCGACCACTATCAGAAGAACATAGAGACTTATGGAATTCATGGCGTCAATCTTTAAATGAACTCGAAAATATTAAAATACCACGTACATACGTTCCACATTCTATACGAAACAGCACTAGAAATGAACTTCATGTGTTCTGTGACGCCTCTGAAAGGGCCATAGCAGCAGTAGCATATCTGCGATCCCAAGATAAGGATCACGACCCGTGCATTGGATTTGTCATTGGTAAAACTAAAGTGGCGCCATTGCATGGACACACGATTCCTAGATTAGAACTGTGTGCTGCTGTCTTAGCAGTAAATATATCAGAGCTAGCAACAGAACACCTTGATATAGAGTTAGATGACATTAAGTTCTATTCAGATAGCAAAGTAGTGCTTGGATACATCTATAATCAAACAAGAAGATTCTTTATTTATGTTTCTAACAGGGTAGAACGTATACGGAAATCTACCGAACCATCTCAGTGGAACTATGTACCAACTGAACACAATCCAGCTGATGTTGGAACCAGAACACTTTCAGCAGATAAACTTAATGAAAGCACCTGGCTCATCGGGCCAGTTCACTTTTTGAACAAGAATCATGAAGAGAAATCACCGTATTGTGACTACCATCTAGTCGAAGTTGAAACTGATAAAGAAATTCGTAAAACTGACATTACTACTTGTGTTTCAGCTGTGAACCAAACACAAAGTCAATTATTTTCTAGTCGAATGCAAAGATTTTCTTGTTGGAAAAGATTAGTAAATTCCTTTGCCCTTTTAAAGGGTATGATTCGTAAAAGAAGAAATCCTGTATCATATGAAACTGCAACATTTCAAGAGACTGAACTTTTCATTATACAAAAAGCACAACACGAACAGTTCTCGAAAGAAATACAATATATACAACAAGGATTACATATTCCCAAGAACAGTCGCATAGCAGCATTGGGACCCGTGTTAGATTCCCAAAACATGTTGCGTGTTGGAGGCAGACTCAACAACCTGAATCTTGATAAATACGAGAAGAATCCGTTAATTATTCTAGGAACTCATCATATTTCGTCTTTACTTATACGATATCATCATAATCTTGTTCAGCATCAAGGTCGTCATTATACAGAAGGGGTAATAAGGTCTGCAGGACTATGGATTGTTGGAGCGAAACGACTAGTGTCGTCCATCATCCATAAATGTGTTGTCTGTAAAAAACTGCGAGGAAAGTATGCATTTCAGAAAATGGCAGATCTTCCTTCCGACAGACTAGAACCATCTCCACCTTTTACAAATGTCGGCGTCGATACCTTTGGTCCATGGCAGATAACTACACGCAAAACTCGTGGAGGTAGCGCACAATCAAAACGATGGGCTATTCTTTTTACTTGCCTTGTCACCAGATCAATACACATAGAACTTGTGGAATCTATGAGTTCATCAGCATTTATAAATGCCCTTCGTCGTTTCGTATCCATTCGAGGAAAGGTTAGAATTTTCCGTTCTGATCGTGGAACGAATTTCATAGGTGCTACAGATGATATGAAGATAGATACTGTAAATGTTGAAGATAAAACTTTGAAACAATTTATGTATAATTCTGGAACTACATGGATTTTCAATCCACCTCATGCATCGCATTTCGGAGGTGCATGGGAAAGAATGATAGGCATGGTTCGCAAAATCTTAGATTCAATGTTGTTAGAACCTGTGAATAGAAATCTCACTCATGACATTCTATCTACTCTGATGGCTGAAGTGTCAGCAATTGTAAATTCAAGACCGTTAGCAAGTGTATCGACTGATCCTGACTCGCCATTCGTATTGTCTCCTAACGTACTATTGACACAGAAACTACCAAATCCTTCGTGCGATTCAGATTATGGAAACTTTAGTATTAAAGACATGTTGAAATCTGAGTGGAAACGTGTGCAAGGTTTGGCAGACCAATTTTGGTCTAGATGGAAAAGAGATTATCTCAACCTGCTTCAACCACGTCGTAAATGGTCGGAAGATGGTCCATCTATAAAAGATGGAGACGTTGTTCTATTGAAGGATTCTGATAGTCCAAGAAATCAGTGGCCTATGGGAGTCGTTGTCGAAGCCATACCTAGTAGGGACTCTAGAGTTCGTAAAGTGCAGCTGAAAATTCAGCGGAATGGAAAAACAACAATGCTTACTAGACCAGTTTCAGAAATTGTTTTGTTACTCTCTGTGTAATTTGATTTATAACTGTTTACTATTTTCGTTGTTAGTGATATCAGATAGATATCAGGTGAGGAGTGTGCTGTTATTAAACCGACAATCCGGAGAATTGCTCCTCTTTTTATGTTTCTCAGTTGCACGATTTTTTCTTTTCCTTTTACTAAGTTTTCCCTAGATTTTGGCAGGAAGCACATGTATTCGAAGTCAAACGTTCATCGACAAATGTAGACAAACACTCTATTAATTATATCAACATTTCCGAGATTCATAGTAAACTAAAGTGTGAGTAAAACTTTTCAGCGAATTAGAACTATCAATTTCGTCATTTATTGTCTTGATATTGAACTGTAAACAAACTGTAGTCGTCATTGTCATTATACTTTACAAACAACTTTTCAAACCGGGTATATGCTTGAACTGAATAAATACCAATGTGTGAAACTAAATTTGTGATATTATAGACCAATCTCTATTCTACATAGACCAGATATACTGTACATTATATACAAATTGTGAAAAATTGACATAAACCGACTTGAATTTACATAATTTCGCACACTGAATTTAATACCTGTGAATTATTTGTATATTTACAAAACTGTGTACTCGAATGTGTCATGAATTTAGAAAGAAATGAAACTGTTTATCGTCAGAGACTACCGTAGTATCGAACAATTTATCGAAAATATTTCTATGGAACACTGTTAGTGACATTATCGAACATTATCATTTTTCTGTGTTTTCAACAACAAATCATTTAAATAGTTATTTTTTCTGTATTTTCATTTACAAATTATTTGAATGGTCATATTATTCTGTATTTTCAGTATTTTACCACACGACAACAACTAATTAAAAGCATTATAAAGAATTTCGTCACTTTCTTGATGCCTAATACTATTGGATGTTTATGGTTATGCTATCTGCAAACTCACGTTAAAGGCAGAAAAGTAAAATAACTTTATGCGTATACACTATGGATACTAGACGAATAAAGACACTGACACCGAAAGTTAATGAACTATACCGCATTAATTTCTCAAAATACTACTCTCAAACTGAAAAAATCTGGAATGATATTAGACAAAATCTTCAAGTGGACATAGAATCAATCAACAATTTAAGTGTGTTGGAATCAAAAGAACACAGACTTTCTGAAAAATGGAAACATTACACTTCAATTGCATCTAAATTCAAAGAATTCCTACTTCAAACAAGCACAGAAGACTCTCTAACAGAATACGAAGCATTTAATGCCGCAACTGATAATAACATTACACTCAAAGAAGGAATCAATTGAGTACAGTGTTATGTGTTCTGTCCTAAAGATATACATTTAACAAGACTCCTATTGATAAGGTAAACACTCTTCTGAAGGAATCAATTGAGTACAGTGTTATGTGTTCTGTCCTAAAGATATACATTTAACAAGACTCTTATTGATAAGGTAAACACTCTTCTGAAGGAATCAATTGGGTACAGTGTTATGTGTTCTGTCCTAAAGATATACATTTAACAAGACTCCTATTGATAAGGTAAACACTCGTCTGAAGGAATCAATTGGGTACAGTGTTATGTGTTCTGTCCTAAAGATATACATTTAACAAGACTCCTATTGATAAGGTAAACACTCTTCTGAAGGAATCAATTGAGTACAGTGTTATGTGTTCTGTCCTAAAGATATACATTTAACAAGACTCTTATTGATAAGGTAAACACTCTTCTGAAGGAATCAATTGGGTACAGTGTTATGTGTTCTGTCCTAAAGATATACATTTAACAAGACTCTTATTGATAAAGTAAGCACTCTTCTGAAGGAATCAATTGAGTACAGTGTTATGTGTTCTGTCCTAAAGATATACATTTAACAAGACTCTTATTGATAAGGTAAACACTCTTCTGAAGGAATCAATTGGGTACAGTGTTATGTGTTCTGTCCTAAAGATATACATTTAACAAGACTCTTATTGATAAGGTAAACACTCTTCTGAAGGAATCAATTGAGTACAGTGTTATGTGTTCTGTCCTAAAGATATACATTTAACAAGACTCTTATTGATAAGGTAAACACTCTTCTGAAGGAATCAATTGGGTACAGTGTTATGTGTTCTGTCCTAAAGATATACATTTAACAAGACTCCTACTGATAAGGTAAACACTTGTCTGAAGGAATCAATTGAGTACAGTGTTATGTGTTCTGTCCTAAAGATATACATTTAACAAGACTCCTATTGATAAGGTAAACACTTGTCTGAAGGAATCAATTGAGTACAGTGTTATGTGTTCTGTCCTAAAGATATACATTTAACAAGACTCCTATTGATAAGGTAAACACTGGTCTGAAGGAATCAATTGAGTACAGTGTTATGTGTTCTGTCCTAAAGATATACATTTAACAAGACTCTTATTGATAAGGTAAACACTCTTCTGAAGGAATCAATTGAGTACAGTGTTATGTGTTCTGTCCTAAAGATATACATTTAACAAGACTCCTATTGATAAGGTAAACACTTGTCTGAAGGAATCAATTGAGTACAGTGTTATGTGTTCTGTCCTAAAGATATACATTTAACAAGACTCCTATTGATAAGGTAAACACTTGTCTGAAGGAATCAATTGGGTACAGTGTTATGTGTTCTGTCCTAAAGATATACATTTAACAAAACTCCTATTGATAAGGTAAACACTCTTCTGAAGGAATCAATTGGGTACAGTGTTATGTGTTCTGTCCTAAAGATATACATTTAACAAGACTCTTATTGATAGGGTAAACACTCTTCTGAAGGAATCAATTGAGTACAGTGTTATGTGTTCTGTCCTAAAGATATACATTTAACAAGACTCCTATTGATAAGGTAAACACTCTTCTGAAGGAATCAATTGAGTACAGTGTTATGTGTTCTGTCCTAAAGATATACATTTAACAAGACTCCTATTGATAAGGTAAACACTCTTCTGAAGGAATCAATTGAGTACAGTGTTATGTGTTCTGTCCTAAAGATATACATTTAACAAGACTCTTATTGATAAGGTAAACACTCTTCTGAAGGAATCAATTGGGTACAGTGTTATGTGTTCTGTCCTAAAGATATACATTTAACAAGACTCCTACTGATAAGGTAAACACTTGTCTGAAGGAATCAATTGAGTACAGTGTTATGTGTTCTGTCCTAAAGATATACATTTAACAAGACTCCTATTGATAAGGTAAACACTTGTCTGAAGGAATCAATTGAGTACAGTGTTATGTGTTCTGTCCTAAAGATATACATTTAACAAGACTCCTATTGATAAGGTAAACACTGGTCTGAAGGAATCAATTGAGTACAGTGTTATGTGTTCTGTCCTAAAGATATACATTTAACAAGACTCTTATTGATAAGGTAAACACTCTTCTGAAGGAATCAATTGAGTACAGTGTTATGTGTTCTGTCCTAAAGATATACATTTAACAAGACTCCTATTGATAAGGTAAACACTTGTCTGAAGGAATCAATTGAGTACAGTGTTATGTGTTCTGTCCTAAAGATATACATTTAACAAGACTCCTATTGATAAGGTAAACACTTGTCTGAAGGAATCAATTGAGTACAGTGTTATGTGTTCTGTCCTAAAGATATACATTTAACAAGACTCTTATTGATAAGGTAAACACTCGTCTGAAGGAATCAATTGAGTACAGTGTTATGTGTTCTGTCCTAAAGATATACATTTAACAAAACTCCTATTGATAAGGTAAACACTCTTCTGAAGGAATCAATTGGGTACAGTGTTATGTGTTCTGTCCTAAAGATATACATTTAACAAGACTCCTATTGATAAGGTAAACACTTGTCTGAAGGAATCAATTGGGTACAGTGTTATGTGTTCTGTCCTAAAGATATACATTTAACAAGACTCTTATTGATAAGGTAAACACTGGTCTGAAGGAATCAATTGAGTACAGTGTTATGTGTTCTGTCCTAAAGATATACATTTAACAAGACTCCTATTGATAAGGTAAACACTCGTCTGAAGGAATCAATTGAGTACAGTGTTATGTGTTCTGTCCTAAAGATATACATTTAACAAGACTCCTATTGATAAGGTAAACACTGGTCTGAAGGAATCAATTGAGTACAGTGTTATGTGTTCTGTCCTAAAGATATACATTTAACAAGACTCTTATTGATAGGGTAAACACTCTTCTGAAGGAATCAATTGAGTACAGTGTTATGTGTTCTGTCCTAAAGATATACATTTAACAAGACTCCTATTGATAAGGTAAACACTTGTCTGAAGGAATCAATTGAGTACAGTGTTATGTGTTCTGTCCTAAAGATATACATTTAACAAGACTCCTATTGATAAGGTAAACACTTGTCTGAAGGAATCAATTGGGTACAGTGTTATGTGTTCTGTCCTAAAGATATACATTTAACAAAACTCCTATTGATAAGGTAAGCACTCTTCTGAAGGAATCAATTGGGTACAGTGTTATGTGTTCTGTCCTAAAGATATACATTTAACAAGACTCTTATTGATAGGGTAAACACTCTTCTGAAGGAATCAATTGAGTACAGTGTTATGTGTTCTGTCCTAAAGATATACATTTAACAAGACTCCTATTGATAAGGTAAACACTCTTCTGAAGGAATCAATTGAGTACAGTGTTATGTGTTCTGTCCTAAAGATATACATTTAACAAGACTCCTATTGATAAGGTAAACACTCTTCTGAAGGAATCAATTGAGTACAGTGTTATGTGTTCTGTCCTAAAGATATACATTTAACAAGACTCTTATTGATAAGGTAAACACTCTTCTGAAGGAATCAATTGGGTACAGTGTTATGTGTTCTGTCCTAAAGATATACATTTAACAAGACTCCTACTGATAAGGTAAACACTTGTCTGAAGGAATCAATTGAGTACAGTGTTATGTGTTCTGTCCTAAAGATATACATTTAACAAGACTCCTATTGATAAGGTAAACACTTGTCTGAAGGAATCAATTGAGTACAGTGTTATGTGTTCTGTCCTAAAGATATACATTTAACAAGACTCCTATTGATAAGGTAAACACTGGTCTGAAGGAATCAATTGAGTACAGTGTTATGTGTTCTGTCCTAAAGATATACATTTAACAAGACTCTTATTGATAAGGTAAACACTCTTCTGAAGGAATCAATTGAGTACAGTGTTATGTGTTCTGTCCTAAAGATATACATTTAACAAGACTCCTATTGATAAGGTAAACACTTGTCTGAAGGAATCAATTGAGTACAGTGTTATGTGTTCTGTCCTAAAGATATACATTTAACAAGACTCCTATTGATAAGGTAAACACTTGTCTGAAGGAATCAATTGAGTACAGTGTTATGTGTTCTGTCCTAAAGATATACATTTAACAAGACTCTTATTGATAAGGTAAACACTCGTCTGAAGGAATCAATTGAGTACAGTGTTATGTGTTCTGTCCTAAAGATATACATTTAACAAAACTCCTATTGATAAGGTAAACACTCTTCTGAAGGAATCAATTGGGTACAGTGTTATGTGTTCTGTCCTAAAGATATACATTTAACAAGACTCCTATTGATAAGGTAAACACTTGTCTGAAGGAATCAATTGGGTACAGTGTTATGTGTTCTGTCCTAAAGATATACATTTAACAAGACTCTTATTGATAAGGTAAACACTGGTCTGAAGGAATCAATTGAGTACAGTGTTATGTGTTCTGTCCTAAAGATATACATTTAACAAGACTCCTATTGATAAGGTAAACACTCGTCTGAAGGAATCAATTGAGTACAGTGTTATGTGTTCTGTCCTAAAGATATACATTTAACAAGACTCCTATTGATAAGGTAAACACTGGTTTGAAGGAATCAATTGAGTACAGTGTTATGTGTTCTGTCCTAAAGATATACATTTAACAAGACTCTTATTGATAGGGTAAACACTCTTCTGAAGGAATCAATTGAGTACAGTGTTATGTGTTCTGTCCTAAAGATATACATTTAACAAAACTCCTATTGATAGGGTAAACACTCTTCTGAAGGAATAAATTGAGTACAGTGTTATGTGTTCTGTCCTAAAGATATACATTTAACAAGACTCTTATTGATAAGGTAAACACTCTTCTGAAGGAATCAATTGGGTACAGTGTTATGTGTTCTGTCCTAAAGATATACATTTAACAAGACTCCTATTGATAAGGTAAACACTCTTCTGAAGGAATCAATTGGGTACAGTGTTATGTGTTCTGTCCTAAAGATATACATTTAACAAGACTCTTATTGATAAGGTAAACACTCTTCTGAAGGAATCAATTGGGTACAGTGTTATGTGTTCTGTCCTAAAGATATACATTTAACAAGACTCCTATTGATAAGGTAAACACTCTTCTGAAGGAATAAATTGAGTACAGTGTTATGTGTTCTGTCCTAAAGATATACATTTAACAAGACTCCTATTGATAAGGTAAACACTCTTCTGAAGGAATCAATTGAGTACAGTGTTATGTGTTCTGTCCTAAAGATATACATTTAACAAGACTCCTATTGATAAGGTAAACACTCTTCTGAAGGAATCAATTGAGTACAGGTAGTGAAAGCTGTCTAAACCGAATCATTAAGGGACAAGCTCTTTTTTTGGGGGAATATACAGGTGTTTGGCTTATACAGGTTAAAATATCAGTAACAAAGCTTTTCTTCATTGAGACTTTATTTTATTCGGTTGATGCAAGATTCAATTTTATTTAAGGTTTGGTTAAGACAGGTTTCATTGTACATACCTTCTGTCACATAGATACACATTTAATAAGATGTCCATGTTCAGATTGAGTATGGAAGTATTATATATTGACAGGAGCTGCACCAAACCGACTCTACCTATGCAATCAGTGCCTATCACCACTAACGTTGTGAGTTCAAATCCAGCTCAGGTAGAGTGTACTCGATACAACATTATGTGATAAAATTTGTCAGTGACTTGTGACAGGTTGGTGGTTTTCTCTGGGCAAATCAGTTTCCTCCACCAATAAAACTGACCGCCACGATATAACTGATATATATTGTTGAAAGTGGCGTTTAACACCATAAACGAAACCAAAATGACAAAAAAATTGTTATTACATTTTTAAATATTTGTCTATATGGGTATAATAAGGGTAATAACAAAATTACCGAACTCCGAACAATCTAACAAAGGGAAAGTCAAAACTCATAAGTATATAAACAGACAAAATCAGTCAACAACCGGAAAACTGTGAAAACCGTAATGACCCTGACTTGGTACAGGCATTTCTAAAGAAATGGTGGGTTGAATCAGATTTTAAAGTGCCAAGCCTCCCCCTTTCATTACGGCTCAAAGTTTCCGGCTGTCACTATAACAGTATTTACAACAATACTTGAACAAAACAGGTAAAACAGTTGTCAAATCAGCGCCAAATGTCAAAAACACTTTTACGTCACACATTGATAAAAAAATATTTTTGACATTTTTGTTGTAACCTTATCTTTATACATTTTCACTATATCTGTTTGATCATTTATCTATTGTTAAGATGTGAGGGATGGGGCCCTTTTATGGTCATTTAATATCTAATTATAATCAATATTTGCAAAGCTAAGTGAAGGTATCTGTACAATATAGGTGTTCACTATACACAAACAAATACAGTATTTAGCTACCTTGTAACATACGTAACCTTATTTTATAGGTGAAAGTTGTAATATTAGGACAAGACCCCTACCACGATGATGGTCAGGTATGTTTATTATTCTCATTTCTCAAGGTTACTATGTATAAATGATAAATACTCAGACAATATATCAAATAAACAAGTACATGAAGTATTTTATTATGAATTACAAGGGTACTACAGAGTACAGTATTTGAATATTTTAAAATTCAGGAAAATGTAAAATCATGACCATTTCTTCAACAAATTTAAGATTGTAACAGGCTATTCCAGAGGATGGACAATAGCATGATCAAAAGAATAAAATTCAGAAAAACAAACAATGGTTCACTAAACACTACACAGAAATCCAAGATAAAGCAACATGAACCACACGAAAAAAGTGTTGATGCTCCAGAAGGTAGAGAAAAATTCTTGATTCAGTATTGGCAAATGAAAAACAAAAAAATACAATAGTGTCGAAACTGTTCTAGAATCCAATGAGATAATCCTAGAGATTGATAACTCTAACACATATATATGGTACATGATCGCTCCTTCTCATGGTACCAGCACTTCAATATAAGATAGCAGGTTAAACTAGTTTTATGGGACATAAGACTTCAATCTTGGTACTGATGATTGATTTTTGACATTTTAGCGCCACTTTCAGCAATATTTCAGCTATATCATGGCAACCAGTTTTAGTGGTGGAAGAAGCCGGAGTACCCGGAGAGAACCACCTACCCTGGGCAAGCAACTGGTAAGCTTTATCACTTGCGGCTGCGAGTCGAGTGCACCCTTTTTGTAATTTACAAAGCTGTATTGGTGATAGGCTGTATCCAACAACCTAACTCATTGAGCCACCGAGCCCCATCTTGGTACTGTCAAGTACGACATAACTCATTGAGCCACCGAGCCCCATCTTGGTACTGTCAAGTACGACCTAACTCATTGAGCCACCGAGCCCCATCTTGGTACTGTCAAGTACGACATAACTCATTGAGCCACCGAGCCCCATCTTGGTACTGTCAAGTACGACCTAACTCATTGAGCCACCGAGCCCCATCTTGGTACTGTCAAGTACGACCTAACTCATTGAGCCACCGAGCCCCATCTTGGTACTGTCAAGTACGACCTAACTCATTGAGCCACCGAGCCCCATCTTGGTACTGTCAAGTACGACATAACTCATTGAGCCACCGAGCCCCATCTTGGTACTGTCAAGTACGACATAACTCATTGAGCCACCGAGCCCCATCTTGGTACTGTCAAGTACGACCTAACTCATTGAGCCACCGAGCCCCATCTTGGTACTGTCAAGTACGACATAACTCATTGAGCCACCGAGCCCCATCTTGGTACTGTCAAGTACGACCTAACTCATTGAGCCACCGAGCCCCATCTTGGTACTGTCAAGTACGACATAACTCATTGAGCCACCGAGCCCCATCTTGGTACTGTCAAGTACGACATAACTCATTGAGCCACCGAGCCCCATCTTGGTACTGTCAAGTACGACCTAACTCATTGAGCCACCGAGCCCCATCTTGGTACTGTCAAGTACGACATAACTCATTGAGCCACCGAGCCCCATCTTGGTACTGTCAAGTACGACCTAACTCATTGAGCCACCGAGCCCCATCTTGGTACTGTCAAGTACGACATAACTCATTGAGCCACCGAGCCCCATCTTGGTACTGTCAAGTACGACATAACTCATTGAGCCACCGAGCCCCATCTTGGTACTGTCAAGTACGACATAACTCATTGAGCCACCGAGCCCCATCTTGGTACTGTCAAGTACGACATAACTCATTGAGCCACCGAGCCCCATCTTGGTACTGTCAAGTACGACCTAACTCATTGAGCCACCGAGCCCCATCTTGGTACTGTCAAGTACGACATAACTCATTGAGCCACCGAGCCCCATCTTGGTACTGTCAAGTACGACATAACTCATTGAGCCACCGAGCCCCATCTTGGTACTGTCAAGTACGACCTAACTCATTGAGCCACCGAGCCCCATCTTGGTACTGTCAAGTACGACATAACTCATTGAGCCACCGAGCCCCATCTTGGTACTGTCAAGTACGACATAACTCATTGAGCCACCGAGCCCCATCTTGGTACTGTCAAGTACGACCTAACTCATTGAGCCACCGAGCCCCATCTTGGTACTGTCAAGTACGACATAACTCATTGAGCCACCGAGCCCCATCTTGGTACTGTCAAGTACGACATAACTCATTGAGCCACCGAGCCCCATCTTGGTACTGTCAAGTACGACCTAACTCATTGAGCCACCGAGCCCCATCTTGGTACTGTCAAGTACGACATAACTCATTGAGCCACCGAGCCCCATCTTGGTACTGTCAAGTACGACCTAACTCATTGAGCCACCGAGCCCCATCTTGGTACTGTCAAGTACGACATAACTCATTGAGCCACCGAGCCCCATCTTGGTACTGTCAAGTACGACATAACTCATTGAGCCACCGAGCCCCATCTTGGTACTGTCAAGTACGACCTAACTCATTGAGCCACCGAGCCCCATCTTGGTACTGTCAAGTACGACATAACTCATTGAGCCACCGAGCCCCATCTTGGTACTGTCAAGTACGACATAACTCATTGAGCCACCGAGCCCCATCTTGGTACTGTCAAGTACGACATAACTCATTGAGCCACCGAGCCCCATCTTGGTACTGTCAAGTACGACCTAACTCATTGAGCCACCGAGCCCCATCTTGGTACTGTCAAGTACGACATAACTCATTGAGCCACCGAGCCCCATCTTGGTACTGTCAAGTACGACATAACTCATTGAGCCACCGAGCCCCATCTTGGTACTGTCAAGTACGACCTAACTCATTGAGCCACCGAGCCCCATCTTGGTACTGTCAAGTACGACATAACTCATTGAGCCACCGAGCCCCATCTTGGTACTGTCAAGTACGACATAACTCATTGAGCCACCGAGCCCCATCTTGGTACTGTCAAGTACGACCTAACTCATTGAGCCACCGAGCCCCATCTTGGTACTGTCAAGTACGACATAACTCATTGAGCCACCGAGCCCCATCTTGGTACTGTCAAGTACGACCTAACTCATTGAGCCACCGAGCCCCATCTTGGTACTGTCAAGTACGACATAACTCATTGAGCCACCGAGCCCCATCTTGGTACTGTCAAGTACGACCTAACTCATTGAGCCACCGAGCCCCATCTTGGTACTGTCAAGTACGACATAACTCATTGAGCCACCGAGCCCCATCTTGGTACTGTCAAGTACGACCTAACTCATTGAGCCACCGAGCCCCATCTTGGTACTGTCAAGTACGACATAACTCATTGAGCCACCGAGCCCCATCTTGGTACTGTCAAGTACGACATAACTCATTGAGCCACCGAGCCCCATCTTGGTACTGTCAAGTACGACATAACTCATTGAGCCACCGAGCCCCATCTTGGTACTGTCAAGTACGACCTAACTCATTGAGCCACCGAGCCCCATCTTGGTACTGTCAAGTACGACATAACTCATTGAGCCACCGAGCCCCATCTTGGTACTGTCAAGTACGACATAACTCATTGAGCCACCGAGCCCCATCTTGGTACTGTCAAGTACGACCTAACTCATTGAGCCACCGAGCCCCATCTTGGTACTGTCAAGTACGACATAACTCATTGAGCCACCGAGCCCCATCTTGGTACTGTCAAGTACGACATAACTCATTGAGCCACCGAGCCCCATCTTGGTACTGTCAAGTACGACATAACTCATTGAGCCACCGAGCCCCATCTTGGTACTGTCAAGTACGACATAACTCATTGAGCCACCGAGCCCCATCTTGGTACTGTCAAGTACGACATAACTCATTGAGCCACCGAGCCCCATCTTGGTACTGTCGAGTACGACCTAACTCATTGAGCCACCGAGCCCCATCTTGGTACTGTCGAGTACGACCTAACTCATTGAGCCACCGAGCCCCATCTTGGTACTGTCGAGTACGACCTAACTCATTGAGCCACCGAGCCCCATCTTGGTACTGTCAAGTACGACCTAACTCATTGAGCCACCGAGCCCCATCTTGGTACTGTCAAGTACGACCTAACTCATTGAGCCACCGAGCCCCATCTTGGTACTGTCAAGTACGACATAACTCATTGAGCCACCGAGCCCCATCTTGGTACTGTCAAGTACGACATAACTCATTGAGCCACCGAGCCCCATCTTGGTACTGTCAAGTACGACATAACTCATTGAGCCACCGAGCCCCATCTTGGTACTGTCAAGTACGACATAACTCATTGAGCCACCGAGCCCCATCTTGGTACTGTCAAGTACGACATAACTCATTGAGCCACCGAGCCCCATCTTGGTACTGTCAAGTACGACCTAACTCATTGAGCCACCGAGCCCCATCTTGGTACTGTCAAGTACGACATAACTCATTGAGCCACCGAGCCCCATCTTGGTACTGTCAAGTACGACATAACTCATTGAGCCACCGAGCCCCATCTTGGTACTGTCAAGTACGACATAACTCATTGAGCCACCGAGCCCCATCTTGGTACTGTCAAGTACGACCTAACTCATTGAGCCAGCGAGCCCCATCTTGGTACTGTCAAGTACGACATAACTCATTGAGCCACCGAGCCCCATCTTGGTACTGTCAAGTACGACATAACTCATTGAGCCACCGAGCCCCATCTTGGTACTGTCAAGTACGACCTAACTCATTGAGCCACCGAGCCCCATCTTGGTACTGTCAAGTACGACCTAACTCATTGAGCCACCGAGCCCCATCTTGGTACTGTCAAGTACGACATAACTCATTGAGCCACCGAGCCCCATCTTGGTACTGTCAAGTACGACCTAATTCATTGAGCCACCCGAGCCCCATCTTGGTACTGACAAGTATGACCTAACTCATTGAGCCACCCGGGCCCCATCTTGGTACTGACAAGTAAGTGTTTTCCACATCTTGGTACTGTCTGTCAAGTAAGTGTTTTCCACATCTTGGTACTGTCTGTCAAGTAAGTGTTTTCCACATCTTGGTACTGACAAGTAAGTGTTTTCCACATCTTGGTACTGACAAGTAAGTGTTTTCCACATCTTGGTACTGACAGGTAAGTGTTTTCCACATCTTGGTACTGACAAGTAAGTGTTTTCCACATCTTGGTACTGACAAGTAAGTGTTTTTCACATCTTGGTACTGACAAGTAAGTGTTTTCCACATCTTGGTACTGACAAGTAAGTGTTTTCCACATCTTGGTACTGTCAAGTAAGTGTTTTCCACATCTTGGTACTGTCTGACAAGTAAGTGTTTTCCACATCTTGGTACTGTCAAGTAAGTGTTTTCCACATCTTGGTACTGTCAAGTAAGTGTTTTCCACATCTTGGTACTGACAGGTAAGTGTTTTCCACATCTTGGTACTGACAAGTAAGTGTTTTCCACATCTTGGTACTGACAAGTAAGTGTTTTCCACATCTTGGTACTGAAGAGTAAGTGTTTTTCACATCTTGGTACTGATAAGTAAGTGTTTTCCACATCTTGGTACTGACAAGTAAGTGTTTTCCACATCTTGGTACTGACAAGTAAGTGTTTTCCACATCTTGGTACTGACAAGTAAGTGTTTTCCACATCTTGGTACTGACAAGTAAGTGTTTTCC
This sequence comes from Bathymodiolus septemdierum, assembly GCA_963383655.1. Classification (NCBI taxonomy): domain Eukaryota; kingdom Metazoa; phylum Mollusca; class Bivalvia; order Mytilida; family Modiolidae; genus Bathymodiolus; species Bathymodiolus septemdierum. The sequence continues at coordinate 4,736,051 of OY726517.1, read as the reverse complement.
ACATCTTGGTACTGTCTGACAAGTAAGTGTTTTCCACATCTTGGTACTGTCTGACAAATAAGTGTTTTCCACATCTTGGTACTGTCAAGTAAGTGTTTTCCACATTTTGGTACTGTCAAGTAAGTGTTTTCTACATCTTGGTATTGACAAGTAAGTGTTTTTGACATCTTGGTACTGACAAGTAAGTGTTTTCCACATCTTGGTACTGACAAGTAAGTGTTTTGCACATCTTGGTACTGACAAGTAAGTGTTTTCCACATCTTGGTACTGACAAGTAAGTGTTTTGCACATCTTGGTACTGACAAGTAAGTGTTTTGCACATCTTGGTACTGACAAGTAAGTGTTTTCCACATCTTGGTTCTAATAAGTAAGTGTTTTCCACATCTTGGTACTGACAAGTAAGTGTTTTGCACATCTTGGTACTGACAAGTAAGTGTTTTCCACATCTTGGTTCTAATAAGTAAGTGTTTTCCACATCTTGGTACTGTTTGACAAGTAAGTGTTTTCCACATCTTGGTACTGTCAAGTAAGTGTTTTCCACATCTTGGTACTGACAAGTAAGTGTTTTCCAAATCTTGGTACTGTCTGACAAGTAAGTGTTTTCCACATCTTGGTACTGTCTGACAAGTAAGTGTTTTCCACATCTTGGTACTGACAAGTAAATGTTTTCCACATCTTGGTACTGTCTGTCAAGTAAGTGTTTTATACATCTGAGTTAAATACCAACCCACACTTAATTCCATAATCATTATCTGAACTTATTTTGCAGTAAAACAAGTTTTACCAAAAAATAGAAAACTGATATTTATAGAAGTTTTCATCAGTGTATCTATTGATTCAACAAAATATTCAAGGACTTCAAACTCCTTGGAGAAGAAGTCACAAAAAGCTCATCAACCAAATCTTTGTTTAACATAAAAATAGGCTCATGTTAATATTAACACAAACATATAAATCAAATAACAGTACACTTTTAAGGTAGGGAGACCTTTTTTTTTTACAGTGCCTGAAATGGACGGTCGCCCAGTCGCCAAATGCGACTAATATCTTATTCGGGCGACCAAAAGCTGCTCCAAATTAGGTAGTCACTGGCCCAACAAAAAACGTTCGGGTGATTGCCTAAAAGACCGTTAAAAATTGTTGTTTTACCGAAACCGGACTTAAACTATAACTTCAACGGTAGATAACTCTTCTGTTCTAATACTTGGGGGGATGTCATGGTCATGATCGTATGGTAGCTGGAGTTACAACTGCCTATGTAATCAGTGCCTATCACCGCTAAATGTGTGAGTTTGAGTCCCGTTCATGGCGAGATGTAAAACTCAACATTGTGGGTGTTGCCAATGAATACACAGCTAATGTAATTTATTGTTCTCCCCAATTATGTATTTTTATCGAACCAATCAATACACGTTTCCTACATGTTTTCATGTAATACACAAGTATTCACTAAATATTAGAAAAGAAACGTGTTTTTTTTTTGTTTCTTTATGATTTAATTATTAAAATTGTTAAAAATCATGGACGAAGTGGAAAGTTGTGAACAATAAAGAGAATTCTGTCAACTTATAATGTTTGCGATCTGGTATCTTCCACGGTTCGGAAATTTATTCATTCAATCTGCTGCAAAATGTACATGTACCAATTTCATTTTACAGAAATCGGAAACCTTTTCGTGTCAATCCTTAGGTAATCATTGAAAAACTTTTCCCCAACAACGGAGAGAAAATCGTTGACAGTAATGTCAAACTACGGAAACGATCTGGCCTGTCACTTCTTTTAAACTTTTCATAGTTCATGTACACGGCTACATTTTAATGACAATTGGGAGAGGTTTTCTTTTTTGGAACCAGAACTTTTGTTTACAAATTAAAAAATAACAGGAAAAGTTAACAGTTGTTTATATAACAGAAAATGACAGCACCGTTTGTTATTTCAACAAAGTGAGATACTTGTTTGGAATGAATAACCAACTGACATTACCCCGAACTGAGAGGTTATTTTACTGTAAAATCACTTCTTCATAGTGGATTGAAACAAGTGATGTCACTCTTCACTCTGGTGAGTGTAAGAGCGGTCCTTGTAGTGGCATTAGTCTACTCTTTTCAGGATGTCTTTAATGTGATCATGGAATTGATCTCCTCTTACACAAACCAGCCTTTTATTGTCCCCATCCGATGGACTAGCATCGTTTCTTAAGACCACCCTAGCCAATTGCGTCAAGGTTGTCAAAAAGGTTAAAACAAGTAAATTCAGGTTTCATTTGATAGCAATATATGCATTGGGGTGTTTTCACAATTTCAGCTGCACACCTGTACCTACCAAAATTACCTTGAAGAGACCCCCCAACCCCCGTGAGACTAGTGAAAGAATGAATTCTAATGTTATTGATCAAAAACAATTAATCTGAAAACTGTTTATATATTGATATCTGATGTCTTTTTTTCATAAAAAAAATGTCACAAAATGTTTGGGCCACCATTATGCCATTTGGACCAGTGACTCCAATTTATTACTGGCCCAAAAAAAAAAATCGGGCCAGCCATAGGCTAGCCCTCATTTCAGCCACTGGACCATATCATATGCATGGATATGAACACACAAAAATGGAGAATTCTTCCAACAATTGGATTAAATAAAAACGTAGATATCAAATTTAGTTCGCACATCACATTTCTGGAATAACCTTTAACAGGTATGCTCAAAATCAAAAAATTGGAAGCCAAATAATTAACAGTTTTATGGGCAATAAAACCAAATGGCCTAAACAGGACAGCCAAAATCATGCTGTAATAATATGCTACCACTAACATATGACAGAACATGATTAGAGGTCATGTCCTGATGAACTCATGATCAGCCAATGAAATGGCCACTGCCAAAATCTTAATAACACCTTTCAATCTTTTTTATCATTGCATCACAAACGTAAAGCTCTCGGATTGGTTGATTTTCAAAAGGATTCTGTTTCTGTCAGATATCAGGCGAAGCGTAGCTTGTTATATATTTGTTTGATTTATGGTGTTTATTGCCACGTTCAACAATATTTCAGTTATATCGTGGCAGTCAATTTTATTGGTGGAGGAAACCGGAGGACCTCGGGGGAAAAAACCACAGACCTGTCGCAAGTCAATGACAAACTTTATCACATAATGTTGTACACCTCACCCTGATCGAGATTCGAACTATCAGTGGTGATAGGCACTGATTGCATATGTAGTTGTAAATCCAACTACCATACGATCACGACCACGACGCCCCACAGCTTATTATAACTGCTGATTTTAATCATATCGATTCATCAAACAGCAGGTAAAAAATTTATCTTGTTCTACTACTGGTATTTAATGCATTACATTCAAGTCAGTATATGCAAAGCACTATTAATATCCTGAAATAACCTCGGCAGATACCAGGTAATGATCTTTTAAACAGTCACGATATTTCTTCAAACACTTTGTTACAATATCAAAATGTGGTCTGTATCCCTGACTAACATTGGGTCACGGTGTTTGAAGAAACAACTTGATTGTTGTGGATCTAGATTATATCTTCACGAGTGTGGAATATGGAATCAACTTCAAATTATGTGCAAGATTCATTCTATTTGTAGGCAGTGGACATGTCATTTTCTGTACCAGTAGGTATAGCGTTGCCTCCATCACAGAGGAATATCTACATTTTATTTACAGGCAATGGACATGTCATTTTCTGTACCAGTAGGTATAGCGTTGCCTCCATCACAGAGGAATATCTACATTTTATTTACAGGCAATGGACATGTCATTTTCTGTACCAGTAGGTATAGCGTTGCCTCCATCACAGAGGAATATCTACATTTTATTTACAGGCAATGGGCATGTCATTTTCTGTACCAGTAGGTATGGCGTTACCTCCATCATTGAAGAATATGTACAAAGAGTTGGTGAATGATAAAAACATCAAGAATTTTACTGATATGCCAGCCACAGGTTGTTTAGAGAAGTGGGCTGAGAGAGGCGTACTGCTGATCAATGCTACATTAACAGTTGAGTAAGTGTACTTTGTTTATAACCTCATTTGGCCAATGGATGAGTGAGGAGTGCAATGAGTAAGTATACCTGGGCAATTACAGTCAAACCTGCCCATGTGGTCACCTCTATTAAGCAGTCACCTGTATTAAAAGGTCACTTTTTCTTGTCCCATCATAGAAAATTTCACATGACTTGAACCTCTTTTAAAAGGTCACCTGTCTTAGTAGACCACTTTTTCTCTGTCCCAATGGTGACCTCTTAATACAGGTTTGACCAATGGGACAAATGTAATAAATTAGCAATAGTTCACAGATCAAAGATATGACTTTTAGAACATTATAATTACCCTGATAAAATGTGCTAGACCTAGGTAAATGAGCACAGTGGCAAAATATTGGTAGTTAGTTAGTACTTCCTGCTCACCAGTGTTCAGAATAAAAAGGTTAGGTTAATTCAGACTTTGGAACAGAGTTTGATTAAGGTTTTATTGTAGCTAATTGAAATGATGCAGTTAACACCTGTTTAAACAGGAACCTTCTTGAGACAAACTTTTGTGTTTGGAATAGACAGGTCTTCCAATTTATTCAAGTTTAATAAACGAAGATTCCCTGCATTAGGACTTTATTTATAGTTCAGTTTATTTAGGATTCCAGTTTACTTGGTGTTTGGTTTAGACAGGTGTCACTTTAAAATCAAGACAAATAAAATTATCAGGTCTTTTTCTCCTTAGCAATTTAATATATGGTTCTGATACCAATTTTAAGATTGATGTGAACATTTATACATTCAAACCTGGTTGTGTTGACCACGAAATGTCGAAGGAAACTGATTATTTTCTTTTTAAAATATCTGAATATATCAGGAATGATTTTTTTCAGTTATTTAACTGATTTCAGATATTTCCCTCCAAAAATTGTTTTCCTAAAGTTGCTGGACACGGTCAGAACAGGTCAAAAATGACCATTTTGAAAGAGGGTGTAGATGGTTTCAGCTATTTTTCATTGATTTCAGTTATTTTATTTTCTAACCAGACTCATCCATGATATATACATCTCAGACACAGGTTCTCTGGGACATAACCCCCACCCTTCTTTATTTAAAAATAACTGAACAATTGTATCGTATCCATCAGCTATTATTTTCAATTTAATTATATGTTAATCACGAAATGACCCTTTCTAATGTGGATTTGTTTTTATAAACGACTCTGATATAGAAAAGAATAATTTTGTGATGATATCAGATTAATGTTTAATAAAACTGACAATGATAAATGGATGATACGATACAATTTGTTCATATTTTTATTTTAAAAGAGGGCTATGCTGTCTGAAAGTACCCGTGATCTCAGACCGCTTCCTATAAGTGAATCACATTTTTCTTTTAAAAGAGGGCTATGCTGTCTGAAAGTACCCGTGATCTCAGACCGCTTCCTATAAGTGAATCACATTTTTCTTTTAAAAGAGGGCTATGCTGTCTGAAAGTACCCGTGATCTCAGACCGCTTCCTATAAGTGAATCACATTTTTCTTTTAAAAGAGGGCTATGCTGTCTGAAAGTACCCGTGATCTCAGACCGCTTCCTATAAGTCAATCATATTTTTATTTTAAAAGAGGGCTATGCTGTCTGAAAGTACCCGTGATCTCAGACCGCTTCCTATAAGTCAATCACATTTTTATTTTAAAAGAGGGCTATGCTGTCTGAAAGTACCCGTGATCTCAGACCGCTTCCCATAAGTCAATCACATTTTTATTTTAAAAGAGGGCTATGCTGTCTGAAAGTACCCGTGATCTCAGACCGCTTCCCATAAGTCAATCACATTTTTATTTTAAAAGAGGGCTATGCTGTCTGAAAGTACCCGTGATCTCAGACCGCTTCCTATAAGTCAATCACATTTTATTTTAAAAGAGGACTATGCTGTCTGAAAGTACCCGTGATCTCGGACCGCTTCCTATAAGTCAATCAAATTTTCTTTTAAAAGAGGGCTATGCTGTCTGAAAGTACCCGTGATCTCAGACCGCTTCCTATAAGTGAATCACATTTTTATTTTGAGCTATCCAAGAAATCGACTCGGAGGAAATCAATATTTGACTGTACTTTTAATTTAATTAAAATCACCTGTTAGAATACACTAAGCATGCAGCATTAAGGAGAAAGAGCAAAGACTGGTTGGCTCGAAATCAGAATTATGTGTCCAAGTGGAACGACATGTCTACCCGCGGACTGTTGTTTCAGTGAGCTAGCACTGTTAAAATCCAACTCAGCGTATTGGTCTAGGACAAAGCGGACCTCATCATCATCTCATTGAAAATTATCTTGTTCTTGCCATGATATAGCTGAAAAATTACTGAATTGGCATTAAACAACAATCAATCACTCACTCACCTCTAAAATCTGACCTCACCGGATTAGAAGTCGTATCCAGGTGAACTTTTGTATTATGAATACTTATTTTCAAAAGTCAACCAATCTGAATCAGAGCTTAACGTTTGTGATTCAATAATAATAATAAAGCTTGAAAGTGCTGTAATGATTTTTTACAATCAGTGTTTTCATTGGCTAATCAGGAGCTCATTTGAACCTGACCTCTAATCAGGTTCTGTCAGATATTAGAATGGAGCGTGTTTTAAGTAGTGATGGCAATCGGTCACAGTTTCGACATCGATGATCGTTATGCAAACATCGGTCGATAAAATAAGATAAGTTTTATTTATAGTCGGCATGTTAAAACAACAATTCAACACAAGCTCTAGTGAACTTTTGACTGATTTTAATCAGATTGGTGTACTTTTGACTGATTTTAATCAGGTTGGTGTACTTTTGACTGATTTTAATCAGGTTGGTGTACTTTTGACTGATTTTAATCAGGTTGGTGTACTTTTGACTGATTTTAATTAGATTGGTGAACTTTTGACTGATTTTAATCAGATTGGTGTTCCTTTGACTGATTTTAATCCGATTGGTGAACTTTTGACTGATTTTAATCAGATTGGTGTACTTTTGACTGATTTTAATCAGATTGGTGTTCCTTTGACTGATTTTAATCAGATTGGTGAACTTTTGACTGATTTTAATCAGATTGGTGTACTTTTGACTGATTTTAATCAGATTGGTGTTCCTTTGACTGATTTTAATCAGATTGGTGAACTTTTGACTGATTTTAATCAGATTGGTGTACTTTTGACTGATTTTAATCAGATTGGTGAACTTTTGACTGATTTTAATCAGGTTGGTGTACTTTTGACTGATTTTAATCAGGTTGGTGTACTTTTGACTGATTTTAATCAGATTGGTGAACTTTTGACTGATTTTAATCAGATTGGTGTACTTTTGACTGATTTTAATCAGATTGGCATACTTTTGACTGATTTTAATCAGATTGGTGTATTTTTGACTGATTTTAATCAGATTGGTGTACTTTTGACTGATTTTAATCAGATTGGTGTACTTTTGACTGATTTTAATCAGATTGGTGTACTTTTGACTGATTTTAATCAGATTGGTGTACTTTTGAAGATTAATAAATAAGGAGTCGTGGTATTGAAGGCACTAGACAGAAGTGACTGCAGTTCTATACAATTTGCTTTTTGCTCAAAACTGATATTATTTTTATTTTTACTTTCAGAGCTCACAAACCAAACTCCCATGCTAAATATGGTTGGCAGAAATTTACAGATAATGTGATAAAAATCATCAGTGATCAATGTTCTGGTGTTGTTTTTGTTCTGTGGGGAAACTTTGCTCACAAGAAAGAGAAGCTTGTTGATTCAACTAAACATAGGATCATTAAAACAGCCCATCCTTCCCCCTTATCATTTAACAGATGGCTGGGATGTAAATGCTTTTCTAATGTCAACGACGAACTGAAGAAATTGAAAAAATCAGAAATTGACTGGACTGTATGATATCTTAGTTGTGTTATTTGTTTGTTTATTTCATTGTTTACATTTTTAGCTCACCTTGCCAAAGGCAAAGTGAGCTTTTGCCATCACTTGGCGTCCGTCGTCCGTTAACTTTTCGCATTTTAATCTCCTCCTCTGAAACCTCTCAGCCAAATGAACTGAAACTTGGTAGGAAGCATCTATGGAAAATCCTCTCTAAAAATTGCTCATTTTGTCCTCATCTATTAACAAACATGGCCACCACAGGCAATTCTTGTTTCTGATTGGCTGATTTTTTAAAATCTTCTCCTCCAAAACTGCTTGGTCAAATGAACCGAAACTTGGTAGGAAACATCTATGGAAGGTCCTCTATAAAGATTGCTCATTTCATCCCGATCCGTTAACAAACATGGCTGCCACAGGCAATTCTTGTTTCTGATTGGCCAATTTTTAAAATTCTTCTCCTCTGAAACCGCTTGGCCAAATGAACCGCAACTTGATAGGAAACATCTATGGAAGGTCCTCTATAAAGATTGCTCATTTCATCCCGATCCATTAACAAACATGGCCGCCACAGGCAATTCTTGTTTCTGATTGGTTCATTTGTAAAAAAGATTTTTTCCATTGTAGTAATCTGGGAGATAACTCTTGCATTATACTGTTAAAAGAAAGATAACTTGCCATTATCTCCCTTAGAAATTAACTAATGCTGATAATGTTTATACTATACATTACATGTAGGTATTCACATTTTAATATTCTTTTTAGCTCACCTGCCAAAGGCAATATGGGCTTTTGGCATCCGTCGTTTGTTGTCTGTCATCTGTTAACTTTTCACATTTTAATCTTCTCTAAAACCCATCAGCCAAATGAACTGAAACTTAGTAGGAAGCATCTATGGAAGGTCCTCTCTAAAGAGTGCACATTTTTTCATGATCCATTACCAAACATGGCCCTCCATAGGCAATTCTTGTTTCTGTTTGGCCAATTTTTAAAAATCTCCTCTAAAACCGCTTGGCCAAATTAACCGAAACATGGCAGGAAGCATCTATGGAATGTCCTCTATGAAAATTGCTCATTTCATCTCGATCGGTTAACAAACATGGCCACCACAGGCAATTCTTGTTTCTGATTGGTCGATATCTAAAAAATCTTCTCCTCTGAAACTGCCTAGTCAAATGAACCGAAACTTGGTAGGAAGCATCTACATGTATGGAAGGTTTCCTCAAAGCAGATTGAAAGGTGAGCGACACAGGCTCAGCCCACTGAGCCTCTAGTTAGAATCTGTTTACAGTAATCAGTAGATTGAATGGACTGTGTGATATTTTAGTTGTTTTATTTGTTTGTTTATTTCATTGTTTACATTTTTAGAATCTGTTTACAGTAATTAGTAGGTCATTTTGTGAATGTGAATTATTTTTTGATTTTTTTTTTTTAATTATAGATTGTTTTTGGTAATGTAATATATTATGTAGTAAACTATTTAAGTGATGTCGTGTTTAGTAGATGTCGTGTTCAGTAAGTCAGTGATGGGATGTCGTGTTCAGTAAGTTAGTGATGGGATGTTGTGTTCAGTAAGTCAGTGATGGCATGTCATGTTCAGTAAGTGAGTGATGGGATGTCGTGTTCAGTAAGTGAGTGATGGGATGTCGTGTTCAGTAAGTGAGTGATGGGTTGTCGTGTTCAGTAAGTGAGTGATGGGATGTCGTGTTCAGTAAGTCAGTGATGGGATGTCGTGTTCAGTAAGTGAGTGATGGGATGTCGTGTTCAGTAAGTGAGTGATGGGATGTCGTGTTCAGTAAGTGAGTGATGGGTTGTCGTGTTCAGTAAGTGAGTGATGGGATGTCGTGTTCAGTAAGTCAGTGATGGGATGTCGTGTTCAGTAAGTGAGTGATGGGATGTCGTGTTCAGTAAGTGAGTGATGGGATGTCGTGTTCAGTAAGTCAGTGATGGGATGTCATGTTCAGTAAGTGAGTGATGGGATGTCGTGTTCAGTAAGTGAGTGATGGGTTGTCGTGTTCAGTAAGTGAGTGATGGGATGTCGTGTTCAGTAAGTCAGTGATGGGATGTCATGTTCAGTAAGTGAGTGATGGGATGTCGTGTTCAGTAAGTGAGTGATGGGTTGTCGTGTTCAGTAAGTGAGTGATGGGATGTCGTGTTCAGTAAGTCAGTGATGGGATGTCGTGTTCAGTAAGTCAGTGATGGGATGTCATGTTCAGTAAGTGAGTGATGGGATGTCGTGTTCAGTGAGTGAGTGATTGGTGTTCATGGAAAATTCATCAAATTTTAAGCTATATCATGGTGAGACCAAGCTATATGTTGATGAACTGGTTGTTTTATGAAAATATCATGATTGTCAATATTTTTATGAATGGAATTCCTGATTTATACATTTTAATAACTCACATCGACACATGTATGTCATTTCAGTGTCAGGCGTTGTGCTGTAAAACATTTTGTTCTCATTTCTCATGTGTTATGAAAGTAAATTGTCATGTTTGAATAGTTGTAGGATTCTACCAAAGAGTATCAAATTTTTCCAAGTTTCAAACAATCATTTCATGATAATTCAAAATAAGTTTCTTATACATTATACATTTGTTTTAACTGACACCCTAAATCATTCAATTTAGACAAAGATTGTGGAAAAATTTGCTATCTGTGTTCATACCCTCAGGGTATACTGTAGTCCTTCAGGGGGTACACTAACAGTCTGGATGTTAATAACTTTTAGTATAACCATTATCATTATTTTTTTTTGATTTTTATACAAAGATTTCTAAAACAATCATATTGTTTGTTGTTTTTAATTTAGCATAATAATATTACATTTTTAGTTCACTTGGACCAAAGATCCATGGGAACTATTGCCATCATTTGGCATCCGTTGTCTGTAAACTTTTCCAATTTCAAGCTTCTTCTCCGAAACCACTGGGCCAATTGGAACCAAACTTGGCAGGAATGTTCCTTGGATGATCCTCTACAAAGTTTCTGTTTTTCGTTCCAGTCGGATATTCAACAAGGCTGCCGGAGCCAATAATATGGGACAAAGTCCCAACTATGGTAGAAATAGCAGTATTTTGATTCCAGATCCATATCACTAATGGATTAAATTCCTTGCACCGGATACCAATACAGGGTTACTGCTGCTGAAATTCGGATGCGCAGTAATCTGGAACTACTTCCGGTTATGAATGTTAAACTAGAGGCTCCCCGGAGCCTGTAATCGCTCACCTGGCTCAAATTGGCCCTGTGGTTTTAGAGAATAGTATTATTTAACAACGCATGGGTGAATGATGGACAGATGACAGACACTAAGCGATGGCAACAGCTGATGGGAGTTAGTTTACACAGGTGTTTTTCCATGGAATCCTATGTACGCTTTGGACCAATGGGACTTGCACCCCATTGACCCCAGGACTTCATTGATAAAATTTTGAATCCTCATGATCTATCAGTGTTCTACACCAAATATCATTGCACTGACATCATTGGCTCTGAAGATTTTTAAATATTTAATCAATTTTACCCTATTGGGCCCCTCGTTGGCCTTTCCCCTAGCAAGCTGAAACTGTTGGATATAATTTTGAATGGGGACCATTATAGCAAAGTTTTATTCAAATTGGCCTAATAGTTTCTGACAAAACAGTTGACAGGTGTTTTTCCATTGAATCCTATGTAAAACTTTGGACCCATAGGTCTCAGACCCCATTGATCCTAGGACCTTCATTGATACAGCTCATCATTATGCTTATACAGTTCAAATTTGAGCCCATTCTGGCTTAAAATTGAGCAGCTTTGGCCATTTGGAGAAATTTCTATTTTTAGTAATGGTGGCCATCTTGGATGGACGGCAGAGCTGCCGGACACAATTTTGAAAGAGGGCCATCCAAGTTTGGTCTAAATTGGCTCAGTGTTTTCTGAGGAAAAAATTAAAATGTGAAAAGCAGACGACGAACGAAACTTGATGGTAAAAACTCATATGGCCTATGGCCAGGTGAGCTAAAAAGCACATAATTATGCTCATACAGTACAAAGAGCCCATCATGGCTTCAAATACAGCAGTTTTGTCCATTTGACATAATTTGTATTTTTAGTAATGGCAGCCATCTTGGATATAGGATGGAGCTGCTGGACACAATTTTGAAAGGCGACCCCCTAAGGATCATTCAGACAAAGTTTGGTTGATATTGGCCAAGTGGTTTCTGACCAGAAGATTTTTAAATGATTTTTTGCTTATTTATTTGCATAATCGGCAAAAGTTCAAAGTTCATAAAAAATCCCATAATATATGTTAAAAAGCTCACCATTATGCTTATACAGTTCAAATTTGGGCACATTCTGACTTAAAATAGAGCAGTTTCGGCCATTTGAAGAAATTTCTATTTTTAATAATGGTGACCATCTTGGATGGAGGGCGTAGCTATCAGACACAATTTTGAAAGGGGGCCATCCAATGACCATTCCAGCAAAGTTTGGTCTAAATTGGCTCAGTGGTTTCTGAGAAGATTAAAATGTGAAAAGCTAACGACGGACGGACGAAACCTGATGGCAAAAGCTCACATGGCCTTTGGCCAGGTGAGCTAAAAATGACTCAAAATCGCAGTGTGTTCTAGCCCATTAAACATATGGGCTACCATGGGACTGACAATATCATTAAACAGAGTTTCATTTCTTCCTCCTCCTGTCCGAAATAATATTTTCTATGAAATTGAGACGTTGAGTACCGGATTATACAACACCGGACTGGGTGCACAGTCTACAGGAGGGGGCAGGTCCCCGTTTTGGCAAAAAACCCTTTAAAAATGACAGAAAATTTGGGTTTGGGTCCCCCTATTTCATAATTTGCCCCCTCTTTTGAGAAAGTCTGGATCCGCCCCCAGTCTACTTTGAAAAAGAATTATAGGTCTATATATCTGAGTTAATATTGTTTAAAAAAAATTATTGGACTTCGTCCCAAGTTAGGTAACACCTATTATCATATTATGCTCCGATTGGCTGAAATTTCAAAGATCCTCTTCCCTGAAACTAATGAACTGACTGAACCCAAACTGTAAATGAATGATCATTGGAATGTCCTTTACCAAGTTTCTTTTTTTTATGTGGATCGGAAATCCAAGATGGCCACCACTGCAGGACATAGATTAACATTGGATCCTATGGGAAAATGTTCAAATGCCTTCTTCTCAGAAACCACAAATATGATTAAAGCCAAACTGTACCTGAATGTTCATTGGATGGTCCTCTACAAACTGTAGGTTTTTTGTTCCGATATGAAATTCAAAATGGCGGCTACGGCAGGACTTGGTTTAACATGGGACTCTATGGGAAAAATGTTTCAAAACGCTTCTTCTCTGAAACCACTTGGACAATTGAAACCAAACTGCCCAGGAATGATCATTGGATGGTCCTCTACAAAGTTTAGGATTTTTATGCTGATCAGAAATCCAAGATGGCCACCACCGCAGGACATAGATTAACATTGGACCCTATTGGAAAATGTTCAAATGCCTTCTTCTCAGAAACTACAAATCAGACTGAATCCAAACTAGACAGGAATGTTCATTGGATGGTCATCTAAAAAGTTTTGGTTTTTTGTTGCGATATAAAATGGAAGATGGTGGCTACAGCAGGACTTAGTTTAACATTGGACCCTATGGGAAATGTGTCTCAAAACGCTTCCTCTCTGAAACCACTTGGGCAATTTAAATCAAACTGCCCAGGAATGATCATTGGAAGGTTCTCTACAAAATTAAGGTTTTTTATGCTGATCGGAAATCCAAGATGGCCACCACTGCAGGAAACAATCGTAACTACTCTACCATTCTCGCTACCCTACAAATAACCTCGTACGTAGATAGTAGAAATTCTTCTTATTATTTGCCGGAAGCTAAGTTAAGTTAAGCCGCATAAAAATATAGTCCACGAAAATCCAATATGGAAGACATACCAAGTAAAATCTAATCATGCAAAACTAATTAAAACTTTAACTTTTATCCATGAAAATAATTGAAATATAGATAATTGTTTAAAATATAACTTTATCAAACTTTCATGTAACTGACATGTGAAAAGTAGTGCGATTTATATGCCGAATGCATACAATTTGTTGGGTAGCGAGAATGGCCGAGTAGATACGATTGCTGCAGGAAATAGATTAACATTTGACCCTATGGGAAAATGTTCAAATGCCTTCTCAGAAACTACAAATATGATTAAAGCCAAACTGTACATGAATGTTCATTGGATGGTCCTCTACAAACTTTAGGTTTTTTGTTCCGATATGAAATTCAAAATATTAGTAAATATTATAACATACATTTGCACATTTCAATAACATATATCAAATAATTTCAAACATCCTGTCAAAGTCTATTGTGGATAATAAACTAGCAGTTAACCTGTGTCAGAGATAAAATTTGTAATTAAGGTCTTATTTATGACACCAAATTATGTAACATCAGCATTGCTAAATTTCACACCAATAAATCCAAAATTTTACAAATATTGCAACTTGCTATTTGTCAGTTAATTTGTAATATGTATGTTTGAAAATATTTGGTTATTCTACTACCAGCATCATAAATAAATGTTTCTGAAAATTATAATTTACATTTTGCTTTTTATATTAATATCTTTATTGAAATTTATATCTCTTTTTAAACTTGTATAAGAAATCTTCATGAGATACCTATAAAACATATATATATTTATATAAAATATTTCTTTATCTTATGGGAATCATGAGGACATGGTGATAGTCTTTCATAGAAGCAGTTTCATATATGAAATCTTGAAAGTTGTGTCAGATAATTTATAAATTTTAGAGCTTGTTTTGCTTTTCACTGAAATTTTGAAACCCAAAACAAATTGAGATATTATTTGTTTGGATATCAAGTCTTTGATAAATAATATTTAATACCTTTTTTGTAGCTGTTATTGTTTTGATTGCAATTAAACATAGAATAATATCTTTTGATCATGTTGTGATGGCCACTTTATTTTAATATAGTTTTTAACAATTGAATTTTAGATGTCTTGAAATTTTAGAATTTTTAATGAATTTTTAAAAAGTGGGATTAGGTGGAATGAACAGAATTTCATTATATATTTTTTTACTTAGATGTCAATAAACTAAATATATTTTTTCTAGTAAACTTGTTTAATAAATTTCATGAAGAAAATTCATTTACATCAATCATACATTAAATATCTAAGGAGATATATGTTTCAGCTAAGACAAAATAAGTCAAAATGATGAAAAGTAATCTAAATGTAATCAGAAAGTAATCGTGATTACAGGGTCAAAAGGAATGTAATCCATTACATTACGATTACATGTAATCTAAGAAATGGCCAATCACAGATTACATCCGATTACATGAAAAAATGTAATCGATTACAACTGATTACGATTACAAATTACGATTACCCCATGTCTGGTATGGGTCACATTCCAGGAACATGGGAGCTCCTTTTATGTGAATATTGAAGAAGAAGTATGATTATTGGTGAAAAAAATTGAAACCAAGGCGAAGAAGTCGCCTGGTTTGGTGAGCCCTGGTTTAACGCCACTTTCAACAATATTTCAGTTATATCATGGCGGTCAGTATTATTGGTGGAGGAAACCACCGACCTGTCGCAAGTCACTGACAAACTTTATCACATAATGTTGTACACCTCGTCCTAATCAAAATTCAAACTCACAACATCAGTGGCGATAGGCACTGATTGAATACGAGTTTCAATCAATTCATACAATGAACATTAAGTTACATGGCCGAGCTTCTTCATGTCAAATGTTGTATGAAAATGTAATCATAAATACAGTAATTGTTAAAAATACTGACCATTCCGTCAGGATGAGATCTGAATTACTGAATGCATAGTCCATTTGACTTCTATAAATGTTCACAAAAAAATTCTTAAAAATCCAGTTTTCAAATCAACAATTATTTTTTCTAGATGTATATTATTATATACACGAACTCTGACAATCAATTTCAAAATGTTTGGTCGATTATTAAACTAGAGGCTCAATGGGCTGGGTCTGTGTCGCTCACCTTAAGGCTTTGATTCTGTTTTGCGGAAACATTATACAGAACCTTCCATAGATGCTACCTACCAAGCTTCGGTTCATTTGGCGAAATGGTTTCAGAGGAAAAGATTTTTAGAAATTGACCAACCAGAAACAAGAATTTGCCTATGGTGGCCATGTTTGTTAACAGATAGAAGCAAATGAGCAATCTTAATAGAAGACATTCCATAGATACTTCCTAGCAAGTTTCGGTTCATTTGGCCAAGTGATTTCAGAGAAGATTTTTAGAAATCAGCCAATCAGAAACAAGAATTGCCTGTGGTGGCCATGTTTGTAAACAGATCAGGACGAAATGAGCAATCTTTATAGAGGACCTTCCATAGATGCTTCCTACCAAGTTTCAGTTCATTTGGCCCAGTGCTTTTAGAGGTGAAGATTAAAATGTGAAAAGTTAACAGACGCCAAGTGATGACAAAAGCTCATATTGCCTTTAGCAAGACGAGTTAAAAAGTTAAAGGAAAGTTACTTTAAACTTATTTTATTGTCAAAAATAACATAACGATATATGGAAAAGACAAAAGTATAAACTTGTAAAAATCTTCATTGAAGGAAAGTAAACTAGAGTGAGTAATTGTTGTTTAATGCCAATTCAGCAATTTTTCAGCTATATCATGGCGAGTACAAGTTAATTTTCAATGAGATGATGATGAGTTCCACTTTTTTCTAGACCAAGATGCTGAGTTGGATTGTTATAGTGCTAGCTCACTGAAACAACAGTCACTATCAGAGTAGACATGTCGTTCCACTCGGACACATTATTCCGAGCTGACCAGTCTTTACTCCTTCTCCTTAATGCTGCATGCTTAGCAGAGAAGCAACAAATATTAATTATATATTCTTTAGTTTGACCCGACCAGGGCTTGAACCCATGAACTACTGCACTCTAGGCGAGCATGCTAACCATTACGCCACTGATGCGGTATAAATGAACTAGAGATGACTTTTATGTGATGAAGTTCAATCAAAATAATTATCACCAAAAAATGACAGAAATATTATTGAATGCGTCGTATTAACACACAGACCACAACCAATCTTATTAAAGTGAAACAAAAAAGGTGGGTATGGATCCTTTAACCCAGAACCAATGTGCACAATGGCAACGTCAATGAAAATATTGCACTGATAATACAAGCTATGTTTACATGTAAGACTAACTTTAAATGCTTTTCTTCGGTGACTTTTTTTTCTAATGTTGGAGGCCGATTAGTATTTGATGGTTTGTTTGACTTTTTGTTACATTTCACGTGAACTGGCTTTTCGTTATAATCGTAATAAACGGATGGGTCATATTTCTGACCACCAGAGCACGATGCAGCACCAGCAAAAGCCGCCATCTGTAGATCTGTCAAATGTAAACATTGATAATTTATTCCGAGTCGGTGAACTTATTGCTCTGGTATGACCTTAACCTTCGATTATTTTTACTGTTTTCTAAATATATAAAGAATAAGCCTACAATGCTACACAGTCTGGTTGTTATTCAAATTAGATAAGTTCTTTTAATGGAAGTCTAAATATGCAAGTAAAAAATAAAAACAAGCGCCCTGAAATTTAACAGGAAGTAAACAACAACGATAGTTGGTAGTGAAAAAAACTGAATACAGTATCCGTATACTTTAAACATTCATTTGACATTTAGGATTTATATAAATCCTTGTTTAGAGGGACTAAAAGATCACATTTAAATATTTTTCTCTAAAATAACTGAACCAAATTAAATCAAATTTGGCTAGGATGGTTCTTTTCGTGACGTGATACCCTCTCACATAAAAACTTGGATCTTAAAGCGCATTGGTTGTTTTCTTTCAAAATTAAATAAATTAACAATTTTTCATACTTTCATTTTGTCTAATTAAAATTTTTGTCCTTTGGCGTGGCATTTTTGCAATAAAAGTAATACCTCTAAATTAGAAAAAATCCAGGCGAGGGCTATACGATTTATATACGAGGACTATGAGAGCACATATGATGAGTTATTAGAAAAAGCTAAAGTTCCATCTCTGAAAGTTAGAAGAATGCGTACCATGGCTATTGAATGTTTTAAGATTCTAAGCAAACTTTCACCATCTTGTTTACATGATTTAGTTGTTTTTAAAGATTGTAAATATAATTTTAGATATTCCAATATTGTAGATATACCTAGGGTGCGAACATCTACCTACGGTAAGAATAGTTTTAAATATGCAGCAGCTGTTTTATGGAATGACCTACCTATTGATTTCAGAAAAATTTCCAATTTTAATCAGTTTAAAAATATTTTAAAATCTTGGAATGGAAATGTATGTAAATGTTCAGTTTGTGCTGACTTTTAAATTTGTTTAAATTTCTACCATCTAGGTCATATCCAGTTTTTATTTATTGTGCTTATAAATTTTTATGCTTTGCTCATAATATCAGCTTTTAGTTGTTCATAGTTTGCTACATTAGTAACTGTTAGTATTTTACATGTAGTGCTAACTTAGTCTTTTATTTTAGTTGTATGTTGCATGCTTGTTATTTGTTATTTATTCTGTGTCTGTGTATGTCGGTTAAAAGCTCAACAGAGCTTATGTTGTATGTTGTTTTAACCATGCCGACTCTAAATAAAGCTTATTTATTTAATTATATTTATCAAATTTAGAGAGGCGACCTATTTCTGGGATGCGAAAATCAAAATCAAATTTTTTATTTAAAGTCGGTACAATTAGGAACATACAACATACAACATACAACATACAACATACAACATACAACATAAGCTCTGAAGAGCTTTTAAAACCGACATAACATAAACAATATATAAAAATAAAGCATGCGATTTACAAACACATTATAGATAGATAGATTTATATCGATTAAATATCAACATTACAGTGTATATACATATACAATACATACAATAAAAGTCTCATCACAATTTCCTTCTATGTTAAAATCATCAATTCTTTTAAAATCTATAAAGGTTGATATCCAATCTAGGATAAACCATAAAGCCATCATGGCTTATTTCCAATGGGGTCCTATAATGTAAAAATATTTGTTTAGTGCAGGGACGGAGACGCGTGCTTCCCCTAAAATTGGCGTCAAATCGTGATTTTTCACACGATTTTTTTTTAGTGCGCCCCCCCTAACTTGAAATCCTGGATCCACCCCTGTAGTGACTAAGAATTCATGACTTTGGCAGGTTTAACATGTTTCACATTAAAATATACATATACAATTAAAGTAGTTACATTTAACAAGTAAAATGAAAACGTCTTATTTTCTTCTCTCATGCCATTCAAAACTGTTATATGTAAATTTTAGCAAGCAAAGCATGTGATTTATAGCAAGCATATATGAATTATGTTTTTTTTCTAAAAAAATATTCTGATTCCCAATGTTGCTGAAAAAAGATATTCTGATTTTGGTGGAGGAAAAAAAAAAATAATCTGATTCAGAGTTTTTGTCATATAACCTAATGTTAAATTCTGGAAAAAAAATTCGCGCTCTGCGCGACAAAAACAATAGATGTTCTAACTCTCGTGTTGTCCGAAAAGTTAAATGGTCGGTCCCTTACTAAGTTGGGTTACAGATTATTTAGATGATAGGAAACAAAAAGTGGTCTTAGATGGATTCTCATCTGGGTGGGAGGGAATTGATGCTGGGGTTCCCCAAGGGTCAGTGTTGGGACTTTTCCTGTTCCTTATATACATAAACGATCGAGATTGTTGATGATCTTGATTGTAATATCAAACTCTTTGCCGATGATACATACAGATTAATACATGGGCATTTGCATAAAAATTAGAAAACCTGTCAAATGAGAAGGTTACAATCTCGCCGAGACGACAATTAGACAGTATTTGGAATTTAATAAATAACAACAATGGTAGTATGATATCTCTGAGGTAGGAGTGAGTGATTGTTGTTAAACGCCAATTCAGCAATGTCGAGAACAAGTTAATTTTCAATGAGATGATGTCCGCTTTGTACTAGACCAACACGCTGAGTTGGATGTTTATAGTGCTAGCTCACTGAAATAACAGTCCGCAGGTAGACATGTCGCTCCACTCGGACACATTATTCTCACTCTGAGCCAACCAGTCTCTGCTTTTTCGCCTTTATGCTGCGTGCGTAGCGGAGAAGCAACAAATAACAATTTTATCATCTTTGGTTTGACCCGATCGGGACTCGAACTCACGATCTACCGAACTCGAGACGAGCACGCGTTAACCATTACGCCACCGATGCGGTTTACAATGATCAAAAGAAATAGGACAAAAAGATCAACAATGATCTGCAAAACACTACACAGAAATTAAAGATTGAGCAACGTGAAGTCCACACAAAAAAACGAGGTTGAACTCGTGTGTTCCAGGAAGGGTTAGCATGGGCGTAACATGGGTTGGAATTTTACCGAGGCAAGAGATACGAGGTTTTTTTGGGGGAGTTAAACTTTTGACGTTTTATGATAGTATAGTTGTTACCCTAATTTGGAAAATTAGCCACACGTAGGTTTTTTGTAATTATTGACATTAGAATACATGAAGCTATGCGTTTATCCCTGTAAAATGTTTATTATGCTCTTTACACTCCTATATGATTTAAGAGTTGATTGTCACACCAGGGGATCTTCAACCATATTTATAAGATATATGGCTCAAACATAACCCTTATTCAGACAGATTGATAGTTGATAGAGAGAGTCGGTTTCATTGACGACAGACGGGCCAAGGTTAGTGCTTATGGATAGCAGAATGAATCGAGACTACGACGGATGTACAGACGAGTATTCATTATCTCAAAAACCTGTTAATGGAAAAAGAAATCAAACTTTAAAACAAAACTTTTACGCACTTTGTTTTCACATACACAAAAAATATTAAACTTCAAATGTCACACTAACGAGCAAAGATCTAACAAATACACTAATCAAACTGTAAAACCATGTTTGAAATGTTTATGTCTATTATCAGATTGCCATCAAAGAGTTGTTTCCCATTGTGCTATCTCTCGAAATCTGGGGAGATCATTTGAAAAATGGAAAAATCATGTTTTATTCCGACAACATGGCAGTAGTGGAGATTATTAACAAACAAACATGCAAGGATAAAGTTTGAATGTGCTTGTTTCGCCGCTTAGTGATAGCAGCTTTAACATACAACATTGTTTTTAGAGCAAAACATATCAAAAGCAAAACAAATGTCATAGCTGACTATCTGACTCGTTCTCAATTTCAGAAAGCTCGTGCATTGGCACCATGGTTAGCTCCTCACCAGACAGCAATCCCAGACCACCTGCTCCACATATGAATTATCATGCTTTTAAGTTGCTGCAACATTCATTGTCAGCATCAGCCAGGAAATCATACAAGAAAAGTTGGCAATTACTTTTTCAAACCTGTATTCCAACTCCCAAGGCTTTGCCATTATCTATAATTCAAATATGCAATTTCATTGGGTCGCTTTTTTCGAAACATTACAGCCCTTCAACTATTACGTCACATACATCAGCTATAAGCTACATCCATAAACTTGCAAACTGTTATGACTCTACCTCCTCTTTTATAGTGCGGAAATTATTGAAAGGCTGTAATAAGTTGGCAGGTAGGACAGACACACGTTTACCCATAACAAAAGATATTTTACTCAAATTAATAGAGGCATTGAAAATTTGTATATCGGACACTCACCACAGGATATTATTGCGAGCAATATTTTTGCTAGCATTTAATGCATTTCTTCGTTTGGGAGAGATATTAGTCAGGGAGCCATCCACGATTGTCACTGTGTTGCAGAAATCCGACGTTAATATTCATTATGATAATATTGGTTACCCAACTAGTGTGTCAATCACTTTACGACATTACAAAAACATGACAAACAACCAACCAACAACAATATCAATTTCAGGTCAGACTAACGGGGATCTATGTCCAGTCCTTGCATTACATATTTATTTAACTACATTCAATCCAAAAATGGGACCATTTTTCCAATTTCAAGATGGATCCCCCGTGAAACACAGTTTTGTTGCAGGGCAACTGTCTCACATTTTAAAATTCCTTGGACTTGACCCAAAATTATATCTCGGGCATTCATTTCGGATTGGCGCAGCTACCCATTTCGTAAATTTAGGGTATTCTGAAGCATATATCCGGAAAGTAGGTCGCTGGAACTCGAATGCAGTTCAAAAATACATTAGAATACATTCATTCAAATTATAAAGAATCATGTCTAGTCTTTGCCCACATTATATACAGGCCAGGTCAAATTTTAATCCTCATATTTTCATGAGATCAGAATTGGTCTGCTCATGAGAATCTGAACTTTAGGGTGCTTGCTTACATCCAATTATTGGTCATGAGGTCAGAATTTGTCTGCTCATGATAATATGTATATTGCTTGTGGTTGTTAATAGACATTTAAAGGTCATGAGGTCAGTTTTTGTCTGCTCATGCTTAAAATTTTGTTTTACTAGACTGTGTTTGTTGACATACACAAATGTAAATGTATTATATAACAATAATATATAGGTCACGAGGTCAGAATTTGTCTGCTCATGCTTAATTTTTGTATTTCTAGTCTGTGTTTGTTTACATACCCTGTACATTTATTATATAATAATATATACATGTATGTCGTGAGGTCAGAATTTGTCTGCTCATGATGATTTTATGATTGCCAATCATGCTTGAACTTTGTGTTTGTTTACACACATTTATAGACCATGAGGTCAGATTTTGTCTGCTCATGTTTATTTTTGTTTTACTAATCTGACTGTGTTTGTTTACATACATGTACATTTATTGATCATACTCATGAGGTTCCATGATGAACCTGTGACTGCCTATTTTGTTTGAACTTGGGTGTTTGTTTACAGGTGTACATTTATAGGTCATGAGGTCAGAATTTGTCTGCTCATATTTATGTTATACTTTGTATGTGCCTTGCAGAATTTTATTTAGTATGCAATTCCTGCATCAGGTTTTATTAGCAAAGTTTTGTCGTTAGCAAATACTCTGGGTTTGGCATTTGCCCCTAATTTTCAATTGTGGCTGTGGCAGTTTTCAGTTGCCACCCCTTTTTGTATTTGAAATTTTTATTGCTTAGGAGTGTTTTAAGTTTGTTTACATATTAGTTAGATTATTAGTCACATTTGTTTTTGTCACACTCCTAACCTTATGTAAGAAATTTAGTCATTTATTTAGAAATTTTTATAATAAATGACATTTTGAATTGGAGTAATTGTTTACTTCTTATATATACAAAAACAAGCAGAGTATTTGCTACACCAGAGGAGTATAAGTACCAGGAGTTGGTACAAGTTAATGGAGTATATGAACATGAACAGGTCAATATTCTTTCATGGTGGAATGTGAAAATCTAATGGTGGTTTTTCTGGTTTATGGAGTCTGTGGTTATATAAATTATATTTCATCCCATGAAATTATTTATGTAATACAGCACGTAATCCTTGTCAATATGTAATCCCCACATCTGCAGTAAAACCATTTGAATACATTTATTAATTTTAAACCAATAATTTTGACTAAAACTATTATACATTAAGTTAAATATATAGTCTATATGAAAAGTAAAATGATTTAATTGTGAAATTTAATTTTAGAAACCTAAGTTATTTTCACCCAATCAGAATTGTAGAATTAGTCACGTGTCATTGTTTGTGTACATTACTAGAAGTGAAGACACGTTTTGTGTTTCTACAAATTTCAACTAAAAATTTTTCCCACCATCCTCCCCTTCTTACCACCAACTTATTTCATTGTGTTCATTCACATTTGATAATGTAAATATATATATATTTATGCTTACTGCTATACAAAACTTCTTTTTGTAACAATATGCTATATTGTCTTGTATGTGGCAGTTTTCAGTTGCCACCCCTTTTTGTATTTGAAATTTTTATAATTTTCAATTGTGGCTGTGGCAGTTTTCAGTTGCCACCCCTTTTTGTATTTGAAATTTTTATTGCTTAGGAGTGTTTTAAGTTTGTTTACATATTAGTTAGATTATTAGTCACATTTGTTTTTGTCACACTCCTAACCTTATGTAAGAAATTTAGTCATTTATTTAGAAATTTTTATAATAAATGACATTTTGAATTGGAGTAATTGTTTACTTCTTATACATACAAAAACAAGCAGAGTATTTGCTACACCAGAGGAGTATAAGTACCAGGAGTTGGTACAAGTTAATGGAGTATATGAACATGAACAGGTCAATATTCTTTCATGGTGGAATGTGAAAATCTAATGGTGGTTTTTCTGGTTTATGGAGTCTGTGGTTATATAAATCAAACTGTAAAACCATGTTTGAAATGTTTATGTCTGTACATAATACTATGAATGTCAGCAATGTAATTTACAAGTGCAGAGCGCCAATTCTTCTATTACCCGTATCGAATTTGTCTAGTATTTTGACCCTGTCAACATTTACGTCTCTGTGAATGTGCAATAATGCTAATCCGTTTAAGTCTGTCCTCGACCATTGTTGTTCTGTTCCATTGCTTTAGACGCCTCAAAGCAGAAAAAGATCATTCACATGGTACGGATCCTATTGACATGAGTTAGTAGAATGTGGAAGATTTCGCGAATGTTTGGATAATAATCCGGATCGGCCAAAATGAAAGCATCGGATAGGCAGGTTGGTTTGTCTTTAAGATCTCGACAGAACGTACTCCAGCGGTGGATTTCCTGTTGAAAATTTGCATTTAGGGGTAGGTCGGCGCTCTACCAGTTAATAATATTCAGAGGCATAAGTTTCTAAATGCCAGGAACATCTCTGTTTTGTCAGCTGGAAAGCGATGGTCTAATTCCATAAGACAATGGTCAATTAATGGGAAGGAACACATTCACTTTAAAGTACTGCATAGCCGTGTAATCGATGTCTCCAGCAGAGGACCGATGAGCCATTATTCGTGCCCTTCTTGGTTTCTCGATCACTGCTATATCATCAGAATCCGCTAACGCCTCCATTTTCCCCCATAAGCTACGAAAAGTATTATCCTCTCTCTGTTCTCTGATGACTTTCTTGCAAGTGTTTGCATCCACACACGTCTTTACAATATCACAGTCTGCTTTCTGTAAGGCTTGAGATAGGGGTATTGTATAGCTCAGAATGTGCTGTGTAACAACTAGGACTATGATGAATTGGGAACTTTGTATCATCCTCAAGTGACTTTAACCGGGAAAAACTAATAGTAGAACCATTTCGGATCTCCAAAAATAATTTCGGCTTGCGATACAACATATGCTAACTTGGAGCTTATAGTTTATGGTTACAATTTAGTTATATAAGGTGTTGTGTTTATCCGTTTGTTTTTTTTACCAAGGCAGGCGATTGCCTCGGTTACCTCAATGGATGCTACACCTTTAGTAAGCAGCTCATGTCTCACTACTGGCAGCCTCGGTTACCTCAATGGATGCTACGTCTTTGGTAAGCAGCTCATGTCTCACTACTGGCAGCCTCGGTTACCTCAATGGATGCTACGTCTTTGGTAAGCAGCTCATGTCTCACTACTGGCACCCGCTGTTATAATATTCAACGACATTTGTTTAGATAAGTTTTAGAACTGTTGAAGAAGATGTGAAATCGGAATTTTACTAGACGTGCAAGACAAAGTAACTTGTCAGATAAAAAAACAACAAAACAAACAAACAAACAAACAAAGCAAAACAAAACAAAAAAAGGAAAACAAATCAAAAACAAAAACACAGACGCTTGTGGCATGGAATTAACCTTTTATAATTTAATTTTCTGTTGACAGAAGTGCTAGAAATAAAATCTCTTAATTAAATCAGCTTATTTTCCTTTGTCTAACTGTATTCTTGTCAAAAAGTCTATGTTCATATACATACAATTTTAAAAACGAAAAAGGGGTGGGCTGTTTATTCCATGCCACACGCGCTTATGGTCACAACCCGTACCAATATACAGGTATTCTAAATGATACATGTTCTTCCTCTATGTACATGTATTAGGAAACGGAAATATAAACTGGTTAAATATATTCAAATGAATGACTTTAATTCAGTTTTTGTTTATATTTTTGAATAAGCTTCGGAAATTGACCGGAAATTATTTTTGTCTGGTATTGTTTAGTCATTGTAGTATGTAGTTACATTTAACTATCCCCTTCAAATACAAGTTCGGAATTGGTACAAGCTGGTATGGAACGTTATAGTAGACAAGTTTAGGTCATATCGACATTATTCATACATGTATTTATAGACGTATAATCGATTTTTCAGCTTGTCCTATAACTTGAAAAAACGATCTTCACCTTAGAATTTGCAACCAATCATCAAGTTAAAAAAATATATGATACTGATATTTTGATAAGACCATAAGCAATCTGATTAAAATCAGACCTCTCGCTTGCTCCCCTATAATATGTCGTGGTAGATCTGAGGAAAACCTATTACAGTTCCCATGATTAAAATCAGACCTCTCGTTTGCTCCCCTATACTGATATGTTCCGGCGTGGGAGCCGTGAAATATCAGTAAAGGAGGTAAGTGAGAGATCTGATTTTAATCAGATTGGCCCACAAGGGGCATCACATGAATTAACACTAGATTAACACGTGGATTTACGTATACTATAAGTTGAGTTTACTACGATACAGCGGAATGACAGAATGGACAATATTTTTGAGTGATTAATTGTTGCTTAGCGCTCTCTGTACAATTTTATGGCTATATCATGGCGAGACGAGTCACTTTTATATAAGATGATGGTGGTGTCCGCTTTGTACATGACCAATCGACACGCTTAGCTGGATTTTTATCGCTATCTCACTGAAACAAACAGTCCACGGGTAGACAGGACATACCAATAAAGCAAATTATCCTGACACCGAGACAACCAATCTTTGCTTTTAATCTTTAATGTTACATTCTTAGCCAAGTAGCAGCACATACAACTTATAACCTTTTGTTTGTCCTCAACCGCCATGAGCATCGAACCCACGATCACATACAACTTATAACCTTTGGTTTGACCTCAACCGCCATGAGCATCGAACCCACGATCACATACAACTTATAACCTTTGGTTTGACCTCAACCGCCATGAGCATCGAACCCACGATCACATACAACTTATAACCTTTTGTTTGTCCTCAACCGCCATGAGCATCGAACCCACGATCACATACAACTTATAACCTTTTGTTTGTCCTCAACCGCCATGAGCATCGAACCCACGATCACATACAACTTATAACCTTTTGTTTGTCCTCAACCGCCATGAGTATCGAACCCACGATCACATACAACTTATAACCTTTTGTTTGTCCTCAACCGCCATGAGCATCGAACCCACGATCACATACAACTTATAACCTTTTGTTTGACCTCAACCGCCATGAGCATCGAACCCACGATCACATACAACTTATAACCTTTGGTTTGACCTCAACCGCCATGAGCATCGAACCCACGATCACATACAACTTATAACCTTTGGTTTGACCTCAACCGCCATGAGCATCGAACCCACGATCACATACAACTTATAACCTTTTGTTTGTCCTCAACCGCCATGAGCATCGAACCCACGATCACATACAACTTATAACCTTTTGTTTGACCTCAACCGCCATGAGCATCGAACCCACGATCACATACAACTTATAACCTTTGGTTTGACCTCAACCGCCATGAGCATCGAACCCACGATCACATACAACTTATAACCTTTGGTTTGACCTCAACCGCCATGAGCATCGAACCCACGATCACATACAACTTATAACCCTTTGTTTGTCCTCAACCGCCATGAGCATCGAACCCACGATCACATACAACTTATAACCTTTGGTTTGACCTCAACCGCCATGAGCATCGAACCCACGATCACATACAACTTATAACCTTTTGTTTGTCCTCAACCGCCATGAGCATCGAACCCACGATCACATACAACTTATAACCTTTTGTTTGACCTCAACCGCCATGAGCATCGAACCCACGATCACATACAACTTATAACCTTTGGTTTGACCTCAACCGCCATGAGCATCGAACCCACGATCACATACAACTTATAACCTTTGGTTTGACCTCAACCGCCATGAGCATCGAACCCACGATCACATACAACTTATAACCTTTTGTTTGTCCTCAACCGCCATGAGCATCGAACCCACGATCACATACAACTTATAACCTTTGGTTTGACCTCAACCGCCATGAGCATCGAACCCACGATCACATACAACTTATAACCTTTGGTTTGACCTCAACCGCCATGAGCATCGAACCCACGATCACATACAACTTATAACCCTTTGTTTGTCCTCAACCGCCATGAGCATCGAACCCACGATCACATACAACTTATAACCTTTGGTTTGACCTCAACCGCCATGAGCATCGAACCCACGATCACATACAACTTATAACCTTTTGTTTGTCCTCAACCGCCATGAGCATCGAACCCACGATCACATACAACTTATAACCTTTGGTTTGACCTCAACCGCCATGAGCATCGAACCCACGATCACATACAACTTATAACCTTTGGTTTGACCTCAACCGCCATGAGCATCGAACCCACGATCACATACAACTTATAACCTTTTGTTTGTCCTCAACCGCCATGAGTATCGAACCCACGATCACATACAACTTATAACTTTTGGTTTGACCTCAACCGCCATGAGCATCGAACCCACGATCACATACAACTTATAACCTTTGGTTTGACCTCAACCGCCATGAGCATCGAACCCACGATCACATACAACTTATAACCTTTGGTTTGTCCTCAACGCCATGAGCATCGAACCCACGATCACATACAACTTATAACATTTTGTTTGTCCTCAACCGCCATGAGCATCGAACCCACGATCACATACAACTTATAACCTTTGGTTTGACCTCAACCGCCATGAGCATCGAACCCACGATCACATACAACTTATAACCTTTTGTTTGTCCTCAACCGCCATGAGCATCGAACCCACGATCACATACAACTTATAACCTTTGGTTTGACCTCAACCGCCATGAGCATCGAACCCACGATCACATACAACTTATAACCTTTTGTTTGTCCTCAACCGCCATGAACATCGAACCCACGATCACATACAACTTATAACCTTTTGTTTGTCCTCAACCGCCATGAGCATCGAACCCACGATCACATACAACTTATAACCTTTGGTTTGACCTCAACCGCCATGAGCATCGAACCCACGATCACATACAACTTATAACCTTTTGTTTGTCCTCAACCGCCATGAGCATCGAACCCACGATCACATACAACTTATAACCTTTGGTTTGACCTCAACCGCCATGAGCATCGAACCCACGATCACATACAACTTATAACCTTTTGTTTGTCCTCAACCGCCATGAGCATCGAACCCACGATCACATACAACTTATAACCTTTGGTTTGTCCTCAACCGCCATGAGCATCGAACCCACGATCACATACAACTTATAACCTTTGGTTTGACCTCAACCGCCATGAGCATCGAACCCACGATCACATACAACTTATAACCTTTGGTTTGACCTCAACCGCCATGAGCATCGAACCCACGATCACATTCGAGTGAGTGAGTGAGTTAGACATTGTTGTTTAACTCCAACTCAACAATTGTTCAGCTATATCATGACGAGAACAAGTTAATTTTCAATGAAATGATGATGAAGTCCGCTTTGTACTAGACTAACACGCTTAGCTAGATTTTTATAGTGCTAGCTCACTGAAACAAGTCCACGGATAGACATGTCGCCCCACTCGGACACATTATTCTGATTCCGAGCCAACCAGTCTTTGACCTTTCTTCTTAACGCTGCGTGCTTAGCCTAGAAGCAACAAATACCAATTTTATAGTATTTGGTTTGACCCAATCTACCACACTCGATCACATTCGAGGAGAGTACAGGTCTAATCATTACATCACAGAGGTTGGATCAATAGCTATCTGGTTAAAATCATATCTCTCATTTGTTCCCCTCTACTGATACATCGCTGAGATCATTATGGGTCACATCCGGGTGATCTTAAGCGATGAAAATATAATGATATGATCAATACGATTATGACCTTTTTTGGTCACTCGGATTGCTCGTAACATGCAAACTTTCAGTCTCGCAATCGCCAATTTCCTTGGAGGATACATAAGGCCACTCGCACGTCACTATATATGGCGGACCTACCTTTTTGGGACCCTGAAGATTGAATTGTTATGGGCCCCTTCGCAACAAATAACAATAAGGCAACATCCAACAAGGTCCAAAAGGCATTAAGCTACTGCCCTTGCAAGGACATCGAGGCTCAAATGGTGAACAATGGGATGGCGTGGTGTGGTGTGGTGTGGTGTGGTGTGGTGGAGTCCTTGCAAATAGGCAATATAGTGAGCCCCTTCAACCAACGACGAGGTCTGGGTAACATCTTTTATCTTCTTAAATGTGTTGTTCCATGCCGGTAGATAACCTCAATTTTTATTTAATTTAATCACTGCATCTCAAATTTGAATCAAAATTACTGTACCAACGAAGTATTCGATAATCCAACTGCCAAAATGAAGGCTATGAATAGATTCTGGCGAGATCAACGAGCCCATACAATAAAGAGGAGACAAGTGAGAGATCTGATTTTAATCAGTAAAGGGGAGACAAGTGAGAGATCTGATTTTAATCAGTAAAGAAAAGACAAGAGAGAGATCTGATTTTAATCAGTAAAGGGGAGACAAGAGAGAGGTCTGATTTTAATCAGAAAAGGGGAGACAAGAGAGAGATCTGATTTTAATCAGTAAAGAGGAGACAAGAGAGAGATCTGATTTTAATCAGTAAAGGGGAGACAAGAGAGAGGTCTGATTTTAATCAGAAAAGGGGAGACAAGAGAGAGGTCTGATTTTAATCAGTAAAGAGGAGACAAGAGAGAGGTCTGATTTTAATCAGAAAAGGGGAGACAAGAGAGAGGTCTGATTTTAATCAGTAAAGAGGAGACAAGAGAGAGATCTGATTTTAATCAGTAAAGGGGAGACAAGAGAGAGGTCTGATTTTAATCAGAAAAGGGGAGACAAGAGAGAGGTCTGATTTTAATCAGTAAAGAGGAGACAAGAGAGAGATCTGATTTTAATCAGTAAAGGGGAGACAAGAGAGAGATCTGATTTTAATCAGTAAAGGGGAGACAAGAGAGAGATCTGATTTTAATCAGTAAAGAGGAGACAAGAGAGAGATCTGATTTTAATCAGTAAAGGGGAGACAAGAGAGAGATCTGATTTTAATCAGTAAAGGGGAGACAAGAGAGAGATCTGATTTTAATCAGTAAAGAGGAGACAAGAGAGAGATCTGATTTTAATCAGTAAAGGGGAGACAAGAGAGAGATCTGATTTTAATCAGTAAAGGGGAGCAAGAGAGAGATCTGATTTTAATCAGTAAAGGGGAGACAAGAGAGAGATCTGATTTTAATCAGTAAAGAGGAGACAAAAGAGATATCTGATTTTAATCAGTAAAGGGGAGACAAGAGAGAGATCTGATTTTAATCAGTAAAGAGGAGACAAGAGAGAGATCTGATTTTAATCAGAAAAGGGGAGACAAGAGAGAGATCTGATTTTAATCAGTAAAGGGGAGACAAGAGAGAGATCTGATTTTAATCAGTAAAGAGGAGACAAGAGAGAGATCTGATTTTAATCAGTAAAGGGGAGACAAGAGAGAGATCTGATTTTAATCAGTAAAGAGGAGACAAGAGAGATATCTGATTTTAATCAGTAAAGGGGAGACAAGAGAGAGATCTGATTTTAATCAGTAAAGGGGAGCAAGAGAGAGATCTGATTTTAATCAGTAAAGGGGAGACAAGAGAGAGATCTGATTTTAATCAGTAAAGAGGAGACAAGAGAGATATCTGATTTTAATCAGTAAAGGGGAGACAAGAGAGAGATCTGATTTTAATCAGTAAAGAGGAGACAAGAGAGAGATCTGATTTTAATCAGTAAAGGGGAGACAAGAGAGAGATCTGATTTTAATCAGTAAAGGGGAGACAAGTGAGAGATCTGATTTTAATCAGTAAAGGGGAGACAAGAGAGAGATCTGATTTTAATCAGTAAAGGGGAGACAAGTGAGAGATCTGATTTTAATCAGTAAAGGGGAGCAAGAGAAAGATCTGATTTTAATCAGTAAAGGGGAGACAAGAGAGAGATCTGATTTTAATCAGTAAAGGGGAGACAAGTGAGAGATCTGATTTTAATCAGTAAAGGGGAGACAAGTGAGAGATCTGATTTTAATCAGTAAAGGGGAGACAAGAGAGAGATCTGATTTTAATCAGTAAAGAGGAGACAAGTGAGAGATCTGATTTTAATCAGTAAAGGGGAGACAAGAGAGAGATCTGATTTTAATCAGTAAAGGGGAGACAAGAGAGAGATCTGATTTTAATCAGTAAAGGGGAGACAAGAGAGAGATCTGATTTTAATCAGTAAAGAGGAGACAAGAGAGAGATCTGATTTTAATCAGTAAAGGGGAGACAAGTGAGAGATCTGATTTTAATCAGTAAAGGGGAGACAAGAGAGAGATCTGATTTTAATCAGTAAAGAGGAGACAAGTGAGAGATCTGATTTTAATCAGTAAAGGGGAGACAAGAGAGAGATCTGATTTTAATCAGTAAAGGGGAGACAAGAGAGAGATCTGATTTTAATCAGTAAAGGGGAGACAAGAGAGAGATCTGATTTTAATCAGTAAAGAGGAGACAAGAGAGAGATCTGATTTTAATCAGTAAAGGGGAGACAAGAGAGAGATCTGATTTTAATCAGTAAAGAGGAGACAAGAGAGAGATCTGATTTTAATCAGTAAAGGGGAGACAAGTGAGAGATCTGATTTTAATCAGATTGGATCAATAGATTTGATGTAGTTGTTTAACTACAAAAGACAACAGGTGTCAATGGATTGTGTTAAAGAGGTTTTTACCTTTACATTATGCAGAAAAATACAACTTGAGTTAAGATAATAATTGAATGTCAATTCTGCCACACGTCAAATGAAATGATATTAGTTTAATAATGCCGAAAGACAAGTTTGTAGATATCAAAGTAATAATCAGAAGACGTTTACTAATAATGAAGAAGAATGGAAACAAAGTACAATAGAACCCACATTGATCTACAAATTATTACACAGAAAACTAAAGATGAAAACAAAGTACAATAGGACCCACATTGATCTACAAATTATTACACAGAAAACTAAAAATGAAACAAAAAAAACCTGGGGTGCAAATTTTCAAAACTGTCAAGCAAAGAAATAAAGTACATTGGTACTAAGCATACCTTTGAACCACCTTGGTTACACTGGACAGTTGAACGCCTACCGCACGCCTACCGCACGCCATCCCGGCTCATATGCCCCTGCACAATCAGTTAACAACCGTCAATCTCCACCGTGGCACTTTCTACATTATTTCATTACAATTTTTATACCATACATTTTTTATCGAAGAGATGTCGTGTTAAGAAACATTGTATTACACCACAACGAGGTTATAGGTTTATGGTGTTTAACGCCACTTTCAACTATATTTCAGTTATATCGTGGCGGTCAGTTTTATTGGTGGAGAAAACCGGAGTATCCGGAAATAACCACAGACCTGTCACAAATCACTGATAAACTTTATCACATAATGTTGTATCGAGTACACCTCGCCTGAGCGGGGTTCGAACTCACAACTTTAGTGGTGATAGAGAGATAGGCGAACTCTACCATACGACCACGACCACCTCTCACAAGTCACTGATAAACTTTATCACATAATGTTGTATCGAGTACACCTCGCCTGAGCGGGGTTCGAACTCACAACTTTAGTGGTGATAGACAGATAGGTGAACTCTACCATACGACCACGACCACCCCTCAAGGAGGTTATATTATATCTTCACATGATTTTAAAGTTTTCTTATAACATCATAAAATTACTTAAAACGGTATTTTTTTGGTGCAAATTTTACAAAGTTGACTTATACGTGATATTATTTCAGGTTACCATGACAATTAAATTACATAAGAGAACACAAACCAGTTTGGCTGATCATAATTGTGTATTGTTTTTTAACTATAAAACATAAAATCCCTTTAATTGATTTTCAAAGTCAATAAAACATGAATAAATCTTTTGAATGAGGTTACTTAAATTTAGATTAAAAACATCTGTCATTCTGAATGAAAAGAATTCCAAATAATAATATTTGGGGTGACGCTTTTTGTATAGTACGAGTCGTTAGATCACAGGAAATGCAAGATTATAATGTGAAAGCTTCGCTAACATTATGACGGCTTCAAATATGAATAAAATTAATATAAACGAATCTTGTGACAATTTAAAATATTTCACTGTGTCCATTGACCTGTTATATCCTAGCTCTAGTTTATAATTATTTCCTGTCATTAGATAAGTGTAGTATCACAGGAAACCACTTTACATGATTATTATACTTGTAACGTGAATATTACGTTTTATTACAAAAATCAAGCCACATATCAGGTAAGTCGGGTTTAAAAGATTAAACAATATAATTTACATAATCTCTATAACAGAATATATTAAACGTTTGTTGTACCTTATAATATGGGCTCTGGTTTTCATTTTTTTTGCAGAAATTTATCATATACATTTTTCTGAACATTTTTTTATTCCTCAAAATCGAACATGTTATACTTTTTTTTAGCTATGCAAATTATGAAAGTTTATTTTTTTTTTATATGTTATGCTTTATAATGTGTGTTCAAGTCACGTGCAAAGGGATGATATATACAGGGCCTCCAAGAGAAATCTTACAAGGCGGAACAAGACTGCTCTGGGTCCCCGGGGACAGACTGAGACTTTCATAAATGCTTTATTTCTTGTGCAGATAACATATCCTTTAATACAAAACAGTCACAAACATAATTCAGAAGTCTAAGTGAATTTTACATAATTATTTTTCTAAATAAACTAAAAATAGTTGAAAATGCCAAAACAATGTTTTAAAAAATCTATGGCTATGGATATGGGGTCCTTCAGAGATTCACATAGCCCTTCTTGGCTCTCCGGGCCCAGGATCGATGTACCGGCTGAACCCCCCAAACATAGAGCCTGCATATATATACTCATAGGGTCGACGCATGTAAGTTAGGGTTAACATAAGATTGTATGAATATTATATGGACATGAACAAGCAAATTAAGGAAAAGAAACGAAATAATAAAGAAATGTTATTGAAAATAAATAAAATGTGTAAACAGAAAGTTAAACAAGGGGGTAGCAATTCTGTGCCACGAGGACATGTGTGTTGGGTGCCACGAGGACGTGTTGGGTGCCACGAGGACATGTGTTGGGTGCCACGAGGACATGTGTGTTGGGTGCCACGAGGACGTGTTGGGTGCCACGAGGACATGTGTTGGGTGCCACGAGGACATGTGTGTTGGGTGCCACGAGGACATGTTGGGTGCCACGAGGACATGTGTTGGGTGCCACGAGGACATGTGTGTTGGGTGCCACGAGGACATGTGTGTTGGGTGCCACGAGGACATGTGTGTTGGGTGCCACGAGAACATGTGTGTTGGGTGCCACGAGAACATGTGTGTTGGGTGCCACGAGGACATGTGTGTTGGGTGCCACGAGGACATGTGTGTTGGGTGCCACGAGGACATGTGTGTTGGATGCCACGAGGACATGTGTGTTGGGTGCCACGAGGACATGTGTGTTGGGTGCCACGAGGACATGTGTGTTGGGTGCCACGAGGACATGTGTGATAGATGCCACGAGGACATGTGTGTTAGGTGCCACGAGGACATGTGTTGGGTGCCACGAGGACATGTGTGTTGGGTGCCACGAGGACATGTGTTGGGTGCCACGAGGACATGTGTGTTGGGTGCCACGAGAACATGTGTGTTGGGTGCCACGAGAACATGTGTGTTGGGTGCCACGAGGACATGTGTGTTGGGTGCCACGAGGACATGTGTGTTGGGTGCCACGAGGACATGTGTGTTGGATGCCACGAGGACATGTGTGTTGGGTGCCACGATGACATGTGTGTTGGGTGCCACGAGGACATGTGTGTTGGGTGCCACGAGGACATGTGTGATAGATGCCACGAGGACATGTGTGTTAGGTGCCACGAGGACATGTGTTGGGTGCCACGAGGACATGTGTGTTGGGTGCCACGAGGACATGTGTTGGGTGCCACGAGGACATGTGTGTTGGGTGCCACAAGGACATGTGTGTTAGGTGCCACGAGGACATGTGTGTTAGGTGCCACGAGGACATGTGTGTTGGGTGCCACGAGGACATGTGTGTTGGGTGCCACGAAGACATGTGTTGGGTGCCACGAGAACATGTGTGTTGGGTGCCACGAGAACATGTGTGTTGGGTGCCACGAGGACATGTGTGTTGGGTGCCACCAGGACATGTGTGTTGGGTGCCACCAGGACATGTGTGTTGGGTACCACGAGGACATGTGTGTTGGGTGCCACGAGGACATGTGTTGGGTGCCACGAGGATATGTGTGTTGGGTGCCACGAGGACATGTGTGTTGGGTGCCACGAGGACATGTGTGTTGGGTGCCACGATGACATGTGTGTTGGGTGCCACGAGGACATGTGTGTTGGGTGCTACCAGGACATGTGTGTTGGGTACCACGAGGACATGTGTGTTGGGTGCCACGAGGACATGTGTGTTGGGTGCCACGAGGACATGTGTTGGGTGCCACGAGGACATGTGTGTTGGGTGCCACGAGGACATGTGTGTTGGGTGCCACGAGGACATGTGTGTTGGGTGCCACGAGGACATGTGTATTGGGTGCCACGAGGACATGTGTTGGGTGCCACCAGGACATGTGTGTTGGGTGCCACGAGGACATGTGTTGGGTGCCACGAGGACATGTGTGTTGGGTGCCACGAGGACATGTGTGTTGGGTGCCACGAGGACATGTGTGTTGAGTGCCACGAGGACATGTGTGTTAGGTGCCACGAGGACATGTGTGTTGGGTGCCACGAGGACATGTGTTGGGTGCTACAAGGACATGTGTGTTGGGTGCCACGAGGACATGTGTTGGGTGCCACGAGGACATGTGTGTTGTTCTGTTCCTACAGTGTGATATTTTTTGTTTTTCATTTTATTTCTATTTTATTATTTCTATAACAGAAAATTGATTATTGTCGATTTAATTTGATTTGATTTTTATTTATTTTATTTTAATGTGGTTTTTTTTGTACATTTGTTATAATATTACATCTCAAAAGGAAAAGAAAGAAATTTAATACATTTAAATATTGATAATAATTTCTATATTCGATTTGAATTTCAGAATGAGGTTTCTGCTATTCCTTGTTACCATAACAACAGTAGTATGTCAGTCACCAGATGCATGTCCATTCTCATGCATGTGTTCAAACAAATCAGTAATATGCAAGGGAATGAATATTTTCCCCACTGGATTGCCCGTTGACTTGGAAACTTTAGTTTTTGATGTTTCATCATTCACAGATTTTAAACAAAACTCTCTGAAAACATTCAAAAGTCTGAAAACTCTCAGAATTATCAATTCAAATTTCACATACATACATGCTTGTTCAATTTCAAATTTAAACAATTTGACAAAAATAGAATTTAAAAATGTACAAATTGGAGAAATAGTGAGTAACGGATTTTCTCATCTGTCATATGTTAAGGAAATTGTTCTGTTCAAAATAACTGTTCAGAAAATGCATGAATATGCATTCAACGACTTGACAAATATTGACAATGTTCTAATAGAAAGCATGTACATTGCCAATATGAATAATTTTGTATTTCACGGATGGTCAAACATAAGGAGAGTACAGCTGAAATCACTGACAGTACTGACAATGAAGCCACGCCCATTTCAGGATTTTGAAAAAATTGACCAACTTGAAATTATTGGAGGCACATTTGCATCCACTATGTGCGGTATGAAGGGTATTATAAAGACAGAATCTGTCAAGAAGTTTAAGTTATTAAACAACCATGTTGTCTGTTCGTGTGATTCCACGTGGATGTTCGAAATTAAAAGAAATCCTAAAGACATAGAAGTATTCAACAACACATGCTTAGGATCTGGTGATGACGTCACTAAGCTGGATGTAGATAAAATCTGTACAGATTTTGAGAGTCCCGAATGCAATAGCGTTAGCAGTACCAAAACCAAAATTCATGATTGTAGGACTTATACAATGGACGAACCTATCATACCACGTGACACTGTTCACTACCCAAAAACAAAGGACAGTGAGAACGGAAACGGTGCTACTAGAGAGAAAATCTCACATTTATTTCTCGTAAGCTTGACAGTATTGTCATTCTGTTTGTAGTAGACTTTCAGAATAATAGGAATCTTCACGTGAAGTCAGTGCAATGTTGCATCCATACAAAGAGACAATAATTTTTACATACATTTTTTTTCTAGTTTATTTACATTGTATAATTTCATTTCTTAATATAATGTTGTGTTCTGAACGCGTTTCTGAAATCACATTCCTCAGGTTCGATCAAAGTCAAGACTGGTAAGCCAAATAAGTTAAACGTTCCTGGGAGCAAGGGAAAAAATCAAAGGGCCCAAACAATCTAATGTACAGTATTTAACATTCACAACTGCTTTATATGTGTCAGTTGGGGTCTACCTAGCCAAGCTCACTTGCCGCATTACAATACAGTCACGTATCCATATTTTCATCTGTATTCTCCATAAACGAGACTGAATCTTTTATCTATCGTCAAACTTCATCAATACAATTTAAAAAGTCACATATTTCTAGACTGTACTTTGAGCTCACCACAGTGGAGCACGTATTAATTGCTTGTGATACTTTCCTGACGATAAAGTTTGTCCAAGACAAAGTTCAACAAGGATACTATTTATGTTGCCGGTGTGACGTTCAACAAGTTTAGTATAAACTCTCTCTCTCTACTCGACCAGGGAGTTCATTGAACTACATATTTATATATATGTTTGTAAGTAGCGTTCGAAGATACCAAAGTGGTAATCAGAATCCGTATATCGAAGAACAGACAACACAATGGCCAAAAGAAAACAGTACAAACAACAATCTACAAACCATGGCACATAACACTAAAGATCGAGAAACACGAACCCCTCTATGAGAATTAACTTACCATGACAATAGTATAGGAAACTAACTGGATTCGGTTTCAGTACTTCTATTTAATATAGTCATGATCGCCACGTTTATAACTGATTTGACCTTTTAACAATTGGTACCAGAAAAACAACTATTTTATTTGTGACAGACTTTATTTAGGAGATGATTGGTCTTCATATATAAGCAGATCCGTTGTTATGAAAAGAAAATTTAAATATTAATGGTCACCATTCCACCTATATCAACCAAACAAACAATCATCTTTCACCTTCTGACTGAACACAAAAATATCACGTGACATGCGACGTTGGAAATCCAGGTCCTGTATTGGGTCAGACACAAAAATGTATGGTTCCTATTAAGTATACCTATGATGAATAAAAAATTGTTGTCTAAACATCAAATGGATCTAGTGAGTGAGTGATTGTTTTTAGCAATTTTTCAGCTATATTATGGCGAGAACAAGTTAATTTTCAATGAGATGATGATGAGGTCCGCTTTGTTCTAGACCAACACGCTGAGTTGGATTTTTATAATGCTAGCTCACTGAAACAACAGTCCGCGGGTAGACATGTCGCTCCACTCGGACACATTATTCTGATTCCGAGCCAACCTGTCTTTGTTCTTTCCCCTTAATGCTGCGTGCTTAGCGGAGAAGAAACAAATACCAATTGTATAGTATTTGGTTTGACCCGACCGGGGCTCGTACACACGATCTACCGCACTCGAGGCAAACACGCTAGCCATTACGTCACCGATGCGGTTTTAAACGGATCTACAATCATTCATTGATATCAAAACATAAATATCGAATCAGAAAACACAACCTGACACAAAAATTGAATAGTTAGGGTTATAGCATTTAACCCCACTTTCAACAATATTTCAGTTAGATCGTGGCGGTCAGTTATTGGTGGAGAAAACCGGAGAAAACCACCGACCTGCCACAAGTCACTGACAAACTTTACTGAGTACACCTAGCCTGAGCGGGATTCGAACTCGCAACGTTAGTGGGTATATCTACTGATTACATAGGTAGTTATAAAGACTACCATACGATCACGAATATCCCTACAACAATTGAGAATTATAGACATCATAGAATTATAGATATCATATAATTATAGACATCATATAATTCAATACTTGCATAGACGTCTTGACACCGCTTGAGTCTAGTGTTAGCCATCTTCGTCATGACACCGCTTGTGTCTAGTGTTAGCCATCTTCGTCATGACACCGCTGGTCTCTAGTGTTAGCCATCTTCGTCATGACACCGCTGGTCTCTAGTGTTAGCCATCTTCGTCATGACACCGCTGGTCTCTAGTGTTAGCCATCTTCGTCATGACACCGCTGGTCTCTAGTGTTAGCCATCTTCGTCATGACACCGCTGGTCTCTAGTGTTAGCCATCTTCGTCATGACACCGCTGGTCTCTAGTGTTAGCCATCTTCGTCATGACACCGCTGGTCTCTAGTGTTAGCCATCTTCGTCATGACACCGCTGATCTCTAGTGTTAGCCATCTTCGTCATGACACCGTTTGTCTCTAGTGTTAGCCATCTTCGTCATGACACCGCTTGTGTCTAGTGTTAGCCATCTTCGTCATGACACCGCTGATCTCTAGTGTTAGCCATCTTCGTCATGACACCGCTGGTCTCTAGTGGTAGCCATCTGCGTCATGACACTGCTGGTCTCTAGTGTTAGCCATCTTCGTCATGACACCGCTTGTGTCTAGTGTTAGCCATCTTCGCCATGACACCGCTGGTCTCTAGTGTTAGCCATCTTCGTCATGACACCGCTGGTCTCTAGTGGTAGCCATCTTCGTCATGACACCGCTGATCTCTAGTGTTAGCCATCTTCGTCATGACACCGCTGGTCT
The DNA here is from genome assembly GCA_963383655.1 of Bathymodiolus septemdierum. Taxonomy (NCBI): domain Eukaryota; kingdom Metazoa; phylum Mollusca; class Bivalvia; order Mytilida; family Modiolidae; genus Bathymodiolus; species Bathymodiolus septemdierum. The sequence continues at coordinate 4,695,080 of OY726517.1, read as the reverse complement.
CCATTGTTAGCCATCTTCGTCATGACAACGCTTGTGTCTAGTGTTAGCCATCTTCGTCATGACACTGCTGGTCTCTAGTGTTAGCCATCTTCGTCATGACACCGCTGGTCTCTAGTGGTAGCCATCTTCGTCATGACATTGCTGGTCTCTAGTGGTAGCCATCTTCGTCATGACACTGCTGGTCTCTAGTGTTAGCCATCTTCGTCATGACACCGCTTGTGTCTAGTGTTAGCCATCTTCGTCATGACACCGCTGGTCTCTAGTGTTAGCCATCTTCGTCATGACACCGCTGGTCTCTAGTGTTAGCCATCTTCGTCATGACACTGCTGGTCTCTAGTGTTAGCCATCTTCGTCATGACACCGCTGGTCTCTAGTGGTAGCCATCTTCGTCATGACACTGCTGGTCTCTAGTGTTAGCCATCTTCGTCATGACACCGCTTGTGTCTAGTGTTAGCCATCTTCGTCATGACACCGCTGGTCTCTAGTGGTAGCCATCTTCGTCATGACACCGCTGGTCTCTAGTGTTAGCCATCTTCGTCATGACACTGCTGGTCTCTAGTGTTAGCCATCTTCGTCATGACACCGCTGGTCTCTAGTGGTAGCCATCTTCGTCATGACACTGCTGGTCTCTAGTGTTAGCCATCTTCGTCATGACACCGCTTGTGTCTAGTGTTAGCCATCTTCGTCATGACACCGCTGGTCCCTTGTGTTAACCATCTTCGTCATGACACCGCTGGTCTCTAGTGTTAGCCATCTTCGTCATGACACCGCTGGTCTCTAGTGTTAGCCATCTTCGTCATGACACCGCTGGTCTCTAGTGTTAGCCATCTTCGTCATGACACCGCTGATCTCTAGTGTTAGCCATCTTCGTCATGACACCGCTCGTCTCTAGTGTTAGCCATCTTCGTCATGACACCGTTTGTGTCTAGTGTTAGCCATCTTCGTCATGACACCGCTGATCTCTAGTGTTAGCCATCTTCGTCATGACACCGCTGGTCTCTAGTGGTAGCCATCTTCGTCATGACACTGCTGGTCTCTAGTGTTAGCCATCTTCGTCATGACACCGCTTGTGTCCAGTGTTAGCCATCTTCGCCATGACACCGCTGGTCTCTAGTGTTAGCCATCTTCGTCATGACACCGCTGGTCTCTAGTGGTAGCCATCTTCGTCATGACACCGCTGATCTCTAGTGTTAGCCATCTTCGTCATGACACCGCTGGTCTCCATTGTTAGCCATCTTCGTCATGACAACGCTTGTGTCTAGTGTTAGCCATCTTCGTCATGACACTGCTGGTCTCTAGTGTTAGCCATCTTCGTCATGACACCGCTGGTATCTAGTGGTAGCCATCTTCGTCATGACATTGCTGGTCTCTAGTGGTAGCCATCTTCGTCATGACACTGCTGGTCCCTAGTGTTAGCCATCTTCGTCATGACACCGCTGGTCTCTAGTGGTAGCCATCTTCGTCATGACATTGCTGGTCTCTAGTGGTAGCCATCTTCGTCATGACACCGCTGATCTCTAGTGTTAGCCATTTTCGTCATGACACCGCTGGTCTCCATTGTTAGCCATCTTCGACATGACACCGCTGGTCTCTAGTGGTAGCCATCTTCGTCATGACACCGCTGGTCTCTAGTGGTAGCCATCTTCGTCATGACACTGCTGGTCTCTAGTGTTAGCCATCTTCGTCATGACACCGCTTGTGTCTAGTGTTAGCCATCTTCGTCATGACACCGCTGGTCTCTAGTGGTAGCCATCTTCGTCATGACACCGCTGGTCTCTAGTGTTAGCCATCTTCGTCATGACACCGCTTGTGTCTAGTGTTAGCCATCTTCGTCATGACTCCGCTTGTGTCTAGTGTTAGCCATCTTCGTCATGACACCGCTGGTCTCTAGTGTTAGCCATCTTCGTCATGTCACCGCTGGTCTCTAGTGTTAGCCATCTTCGTCATGACACCGCTGGTCTCTAGTGGTAGCCATCTTCGTCATGACACTGCTGGTCTCTAGTGTTAGCCATCTTCGTCATGACACCGCTTGTGTCTAGTGTTAGCCATCTTCGTCATGACACCGCTTGTGTCTAGTGTTAGCCATCTTCGTCATGACACCGCTGGTCTCTAGTGTTAGCCATTTTCGTCATGTCACCGCTGGTCTCTAGTGTTAACCATCTTCGTCATGACACCGCTGGTCTCTAGTGTTAGCCATCTTCGTCATGACACCGCTGGTCTCTAGTGTTAGCCATCTTCGTCATGACACCGCTGATCTCTAGTGTTAGCCATCTTCGTCATGACACTGCTGGTCTCTAGTGTTAGCCATCTTCGTCATGACACCGCTGGTCTGTCTCTAGTGGTAGCCATCTTCGCCATGACACCACTGGTCTCCATTGTTCGTCATCTTCGGCATGACACCGCTGGTCTCTAGTGGTAGCCATCTTCGTCATGACACCGCTGGTCTCCATTGTTAGCCATTTTCGTCATGACACCGCTAGTCTCTAGTGGTAACCATCTTCGTCATGACACCGCTGGTCTCCATTGATAGCCATCTTCGCCATGACACCGCTGGTCTCCATTGTTAGCCATCTTCGTCATGACACCGCTGGTCTCCATTGTTAGCCATCTTCGCCATGACACCGCTGGTCTCTAGTGTTAGCCATCTTCGTCATGACACCGCTGGTCTCTAGTGGTAGCCATCTTCGCCATGACACCGCTGGTCTCCATTGTTAGCCATATTATGTTCAATCCTAGCTCGTTTAAAAACAAGACATTAACATTGTCGTATTCTGCCTCTCTACTTATCACAGTCGTGATCGTATGGTAGTTGGATTTATAACTACCTATGCAACCAGTACATAACCTATCACCACTAACGTGGTGAATTCGAGCCCCGAGCAGGCGAGTTGTACTCGATACCACATTATGTGATAAAGTTTGTCAGTGACTTACGACAGGTCGATGGTTTTCTCCGGGTACTCCAGTTACCTCCACCAATAAAACTGACTGCCACGATATAACTGAAATATTGTTGAAAGTGTCGTTAAGCACAATTAAGCATACTTGTCACATTTATAACATTAATTAGTAAGAGAAAATAAAACAAAATATAATTATATACAGGGCGACACGCGAATTGCAATGATCATTTTTGGACTGTGAAAATCATGTTCATGTAATAATTATATTAACCAGGTGGTATGATAACAGATTCTAATATCATCTGATATCTGTTAAGTTCACCAGAGTATTTCCGTTCTTTCATGAAAGCTTCTAGGGGCCGTCGTGGTCGTGATCGTACGGTAGTTGGATTTACAACTACCTATGTAATCATTATATATCACCACTAAGGTTGTGAGTTCCAATCGCACTCGGGCGATACAACATTATGTGATAAAGTTTGTCAGTGACTTGCGACAGGTCGGTGGTTTTCTTCACCATTTAAACTGAAATATTGTTGAAAGTAGCGTTAAACACCATAAACCAAACCAAGCCAAACCTGAATGCTTCTAAGTTATATAACTAAAGTATATCGTGAATACAGAGCAAAACTAACGAGGTTCCCACCTCGTATTGTTGTTTTTCGCATTGTATCACGAGAACTTGTAGGTATGGAATAAAAATATGCACTTCCGGAGCACCCGAGTTCTCCCTCAGTTTTTAGTGCAATGCGTGTTGCTTTATCTTTAGTTTTTTGTGTAGATCTTTGTTTGTCTCTATGTTCTTTTTCTTTGGTCATAAATATGTCCCATTTCTACGGGTCTTGTGGTTGAGGAACTTAATTTATAAAATTTGTCCATGTAACGATATTGCTGAAATTAAACACCTAATATATAAACCAACCGTATTCTAACAGAAATTAGACAGACATTGTGACAGACAATGGATACCATGTGATAGCACAACTAAAAAGATATGTTGGACATCATCTGGGTAACATGACGGGTTCCACTACTGGAGCAGGTACTGCCTACATGAGGTCTACTCCAGTTTTAGTGGAATTCGTGTTGCCCGACGTTAGGATTTGCCTGTCGTTCAATTTACGGTTTCTTGTTACTCCTTTGGTATCTTCAAACTTTCTTCATCAGTATTACAGACACAAAACCAAATCCAACCAAACAAACAAACAAACAAACAAAAAAGAAAAAAAAAGAAACAAACACGAATCGAATCTTTCATCAATTGTATTTATAAAGATTATTTGAGTTTAAAACCAAATCTCCAACAATTAAAATAAATTGAATCTATATAGGTAATGATGGTTTCCTGTGTGATGAAATTCTAATAATTTAACTAACAAGTGTTTGTCTTGAACATTATATTTTTTGGTAAGTAAAACAATTGTAGATTAACGTAGATATCTCTATTATTATAAAGGCAGAATCATCTTTAGACAGTCTTTAACTTTCTTTTAAAGCATCTCATGAACATTCAGAAAATATATCGAATATATATATACAATGTATATTCTTTAAGTTCAATATGTAGAATGTACCTCTCTATTTAACATACATGTTTGTCTATAACTTTGAAATCTCCTTTCGTACCATTTAAAAAAAACTGGTACATGTTTATAACTTTGAAATCTCCTTTTGTACCATTCTGGCAACCTGGCTTAAACTGATACCAGATTCTACTGTAGAGAATGTGTCCTTAGATCCCGAACCTCTAGAAGCAGAATATGTATCAACTGATGATTCATGATGAGAAATCCGAGGTTTAACAGCAACTCCACGAAACATTAATGGTCTAAAATAAGAAATTCGAGGTGCCATTCCCTCCAACATTTCTCCAAAGGAAGGCCTTCGTCTTTTCACATATCTTGTCTCTAAGCGACGTCCGGTCCTCATTCGTCTCATTTTCATCATACCTTCAAGGAATGTTACTCGTGTTCTTGGGAGTTTGTTTTTGACTCCCCCTAGAAAAGTGTTCAATGTTTTTCTTACATCGTCCATTGATAATTCCTGTGCAATCAATTTGGCACTTTCAGATGGTCCTTTCATAGCTTTATTGTTTTTCATTAGTTGTTTTGATCTTGCCCCCAGTGCATTCAACTTTACAAACACTGATTGAGCTATTTGTTGTTCATCAACTTTTCTTCCTTCAGCGACGGCGTTTGCAACTTCCTTCCTAACTTCAGATGAAAATTGTTTTAGAGACAGTTCTTCCTGAGCGCCACCGGTGATTACATCAATCAATCGACGAGGATCAGACATGGGTACATATTGTCCACCCGTCAAAAATGCTAGAGCTTCGAAGAAATCCTTATACTTAATAATAGAAGGTTCACATCCAACGCTATATAAAGTTACATCTAATCTAGCTAGTTCTCGAACAATTTCCATCGGATCATGACCATCCGGACATCCCTGGTGGAAAGAACTATCGATTGAAGGATCTAATGCATGCGGTGGAGCGTCCGATATAAGAATACTGATTTTTGCCGATTCTGGACGCCATGATAGTTTTGTGCTCTCGTACAAAGCATCTGCTACTGCCTCTGGTGTATCACCACCACCTCTAGCTTTTGTTTTCCATAGCCAGGATTTCATCACAGATACAGATTCAGTGAAGTCATGTGTCCGGGTGACGAATGTCCTCTCCTCTGGTGAATGATCTCGATATTCTATTAAAGCCAAACGTACATCACTTTTGGAACTTTCTACTATTTCTTGTACAATCAGTTGTATATTTTCTTTGACGCTTTTAATATAAGAAGACATACTTCCAGTTGAATCCATAATAAAGGCCAGATCTAGAGGGTATTCTAACATCAGCTGAGGTCTTTGAGGATCTGGAATATTCGGTCTTTCAACAATAATCATTGCCTTGATATTACATATCAAAAATGTACACACAATTACATTAACGATAGCACTTCCTCCTGACATTGTCTTCCTTGGGTTTCAGCTTCAAAACAAACTTATTATGAGATTCACGATTTTATATATAAACAGAAGATCGTCATCAACACGATGATTCAGACATTCTAGATCATTTTGTTTGAGTACCCAGACAGCATTCTGTAAATTGTGGATTGTGCAACTTTAATACAACACATGACCAAATAAATTCAAAAATAAAATAATATAAAATTATGCTTGTCATTTTCCGTCTGTCTGTCCGTATGGCGTAAACTATTTTAAAAATGTCCTCCTTTCAAACCACTAAGCTAATTTCAGCTAAAGTTGGCCTGCTTCATCCTTGCCCTACAATGTAAGTTGTCTGTTTTCACGAAAAGTGTGCCGTCTGCTTTCACGAAAAGTGTGCCGTCTGTTTTCACGAAAAGTGTGCCGTCTGCTTTCACGAAAAGTGTGCCGTCTACACCCATGCAGTACGCCCCCTCTAAATCCTCGCCTGTATATACACTATTCATTAGAAACAATGCATCCATGAATTACAGGACCACATCCACAGGCACTTGTTTCATTCAAAAAATATATGCCCCCTCCTCTTCCTTACTTCAAGGTAAACATCTACCCTTTTCCCCTTCCCAACTTCGCCTCAATATTTTTCGCCTATTTGTGATCCTTTCGCTGACCCAATTATATCGTTACACTCCCGAGATATTTCTCTTTTCGACTGCCACATTTAAATATACCTACCGGGCCCCTCTCAGACGAATTGGACAAGAATAGTCAGCGAACGTGGCTTAGTGAAAATTTCAGTCATTGAAACGGATACAGCCACTTCCGGTATGCGCTGGATTTTTCATATGCATTCGGAATTCTCTAGACCGGCCATGTGTAACAATGCCACATGATCATCTTCTCTCAAATGTAAAGTAAGCCTTTGAAATACAGATAATTGTTCCAATGCAGATTATAAAAATATGTTCAACTCCAAATTACTGATATTTGATTTTTAAAGCACCTTTTTTTAATTTTCTAAATCAATTTAAACCGGACAGGAAGTGGCTGTATCCGTTCCAATGACTGAAATTTTCACTAAGCCACGTTCGCTGACTATTCTTGTCCAATTCGTCTGAGGGGGGCCCGATAGGTATATTTAAATGTGGCAGTCGAAAAGTGAAATATCTCGGGAGTGTAAAGATATAATTGGGTCAGCGAAAGGACTACAAATAAGCGAAAAATATTGAGGCGAAGTTGGGAAGGGGAAAAGGGTAGATGTTTACCTTGAAGTAAGGAAGAGGAGGGAGCATATATTTTTTGAATGAAACAAGTGCCTGTGACCACATACCTATAAATGTACCAGCATATTTATGTCTGTCCGATTTTATTTATAGTTAAGATTTTTGCGGGTTTCTCTTCTATACTTTATCCCTAGAATTAGTTTGAGACTCAACATGCTGATGCTACATGCCATGTTTTAGAGCTTGCCATTTTACATGTATGAAGGGAAAATCCTTCTAATTTTCTGTAGTAGTTTGAAGACTTAAAACACTTGAAACGATTACGTGGACAGGTGCAGAGTTGATCGGGGGGTTTCCACATTTTGAGTCACTATCAATTAGTCTATTATATTAGACACTAGACAATAAAAAAGGGAAATATGAATATGTTATATATATATATATGCACTTCACAGATGCCAGTCGCCACCATGTACATGTTATATATATATATATATATATACACTTCACAGATGCCAGTCGCCACCATGTACATATTATATATATATATATATATATATACACTTCACAGATGCCAGTCGCCACCATGTACATGTTATATATATATATATATATATATACACACTTCACAGATGCCAGTCGCCACCATGTACATGTTATATATATATATATATATATACACTTCACAGATGCCAGTCGCCACCATGTACATGTTATATATATATATATATATATACTTCACAGATGCCAGTCGCCACCATGTACATGTTATATATATATATATATATACACTTCACAGATGCCAGTCGCCACCATGTACATGTTATATATATATATATATATACACTTCACAGATGCCAGTCGCCACCATGTACATGTTATATATATACACTTCACAGATGCCAGTCGCCACCATGTACATGTTATATATATATATATACACTTCACAGATGCCAGTCGCCACCATGTACATGTTATATATATATATATATATACACTTCACAGATGCCAGTCGCCACCATGTACATGTTATATATATATATATATACACTTCACAGATGCCAGTCGCCACCATGTACATGTTATATATATATATATATACACTTCACAGATGCCAGTCGCCACCATGTACATGTTATATATATATATATATACACTTCACAGATGCCAGTCGCCACCATGTACATGTTATATATATATATATACACTTCACAGATGCCAGTCGGCCACCATGTACATGTTATATATATATATATATATACACTTCACAGATGCCAGTCGCCACCATACACTTCACAGATGCCAGTCGCCACCATGTACATGTTATATATATATATATATATACACTTCACAGATGCCAGTCGCCACCATGTACATGTTATATATATACACTTCACAGATGCCAGTCGCCACCATGTACATGTTATATATATATATATACACTTCACAGATGCCAGTCGCCACCATGTACATGTTATATATATATATATATACACTTCACAGATGCCAGTCGCCACCATGTACATGTTATATATATATATATACTTCACAGATGCCAGTCGCCACCATGTACATGTTATATATATATATATACTTCACAGATGCCAGTCGCCACCATGTACATGTTATATATAGACACTTCACAGATGCCAGTCGCCACCATGTACATGTTATATATATATATATATATATATATACACTTCACAGATGCCAGTCGCCACCATGTACATGTTATATATATATATATATATACTTCACAGATGCCAGTCGCCACCATGTACATGTTATATATATATATATATATATACACTTCACAGATGCCAGTCGCCACCATGTACATGTTATATATATATATATATATACACTTCACAGATGCCAGTCGCCACCATGTACATGTTATATATATATACACTTCACAGATGCCAGTCGCCACCATGTACATGTTATATATATATATATACACTTCACAGATGCCAGTCGCCACCATGTACATGTTATATATATATATATATACACTTCACAGATGCCAGTCGCCACCATGTACATGTTATATATATATATATATATATACACTTCACAGATGCCAGTCGCCACCATGTACATGTTATATATATATATATATACACTTCACAGATGCCAGTCGCCACCATGTACATGTTATATATATATATATATACACTTCACAGATGCCAGTCGCCACCATGTACATGTTATATATATATATATATACACTTCACAGATGCCAGTCGCCACCATGTACATGTTATATATATATATATACACTTCACAGATGCCAGTCGCCACCATGTACATGTTATATATATATATATATATATACACTTCACAGATGCCAGTCGCCACCATGTACATGTTATATATATATATATATACACTTCACAGATGCCAGTCGCCACCATGTACATGTTATATATATATATATATACACTTCACAGATGCCAGTCGCCACCATGTACATGTTATATATATATATATATATACACTTCACAGATGCCAGTCGCCACCATGTACATGTTATATATATATATATATATATATACACTTCACAGATGCCAGTCGCCACCATGTACATGTTATATATATATATATATTATATATATATATACACTTCACAGATGCCAGTCGCCACCATGTACATGCTATATATATATATATATACACTTCACAGATGCCAGTCGCCACCAAGTACATGTTATGTTATATATATATATATATACACTTCACAGATGCCAGTCGCCACCATGTACATGTTATATATATATATATATATACTTCACAGATGTCAGTCGCCACCATGTACATGTTATATATATATATATATACACTTCACAGATGCCAGTCGCCACCATGTACATGTTATATATATATATATATACACTTCACAGATGCCAGTCGCCACCATGTACATGTTATATATATATATATATATATATACACTTCACAGATGCCAGTCGCCACCATGTACATGTTATATATATATATATATACTTCACAGATGTCAGTCGCCACCATGTACATGTTATATATATATATATATATACTTCACAGATGCCAGTCGCCACCATGTACATGTTATATATATATATATATACACTTCACAGATGCCAGTCGCCACCATGTACATGTTATATATATATATATATATATATACACTTCACAGATGCCAGTCGCCACCATGTACATGTTATATATATATATATATACACTTCACAGATGCCAGTCGCCACCATGTACATGTTATATATATATATATATACACTTCACAGATGCCAGTCGCCACCATGTACATGTTATATATATACACTTCACAGATGCCAGTCGCCACCATATACATGTTATATATATATATATATACACTTCACAGATGCCAGTCGCCACCATGTACATGTTATATATATATATATATATACACTTCACAGATGCCAGTCGCCACCATGTACATGTTATATATATATATATATATATATATACACTTCACAGATGCCAGTCGCCACCATGTACATGTTATATATATATATATATATACACTTCACAGATGCCAGTCGCCACTATGTACATGTTATATATATACACTTCACAGATGCCAGTCGCCACCATGTACATGTTATATATATATATATATATATACACTTCACAGATGCCAGTCGCCACCATGTACATGCTATATATATATATATATACACTTCACAGATGCCAGTCGCCACCATGTACATGTTATATATATATATATATATATATATATACACTTCACAGATGCCAGTCGCCACCATGTACATGTTATATATATATATATATATATACACTTCACAGATGCCAGTCGCCACCATGTACATGTTATATATATATATATATACACTTCACAGATGCCAGTCGCCACCATGTACATGTTATATATATATATATATATATATATACACTTCACAGATGCCAGTCGCCACCATGTACATGTTATATATATATATATATACACTTCACAGATGCCAGTCGCCACCATGTACATGTTATATATATATATATATATACACTTCACAGATGCCAGTCGCCACCATGTACATGTTATATATATATATATATATATACACTTCACAGATGCCAGTCGCCACCATGTACATGTTATATATATATATATATACACTTCACAGATGCCAGTCGCCACCATGTACATGTTATATATATATATATATATATATACACTTCACAGATGCCAGTCGCCACCATGTACATGTTATATATATATATATATATATACACTTCACAGATGCCAGTCGCCACCATGTACATGTTATATATATATATATATATATATATATATATATATACACTTCACAGATGCCAGTCGCCACCATGTACATGTTATATGTATATATATATACACTTCACAGATGCCAGTCGCCACCATGTACATGTTATATATATACACTTCACAGATGCCAGTCGCCACCATGTACATGTTATATATATACACTTCACAGATGCCAGTCGCCACCATGTACATGTTATATATATATATATATACACTTCACAGATGCCAGTCGCCACCATGTACATGTTATATATATATATATATATATATACACTTCACAGATGCCAGTCGCCACCATGTACATGTTATATATATATATATATATACACTTCACAGATGCCAGTCGCCACCATGTACATGTTATATATATATATATATATACACTTCACAGATGCCAGTCGCCACCATGTACATGTTATATATATATATATATACTCTTCACAGATGCCAGTCGCCACCATGTACATGTTATATATATATATATATACACTTCACAGATGCCAGTCGCCACCATGTACATGTTATATATATATATACACTTCACAGATGCCAGTCGCCACCATGTACATGTTATATATATATATATATACACTTCACAGATGCCAGTCGCCACCATGTACATGTTATATATATATATATATATATACACTT
>OY726517.1:4557024-4679524 GCA_963383655.1 Bathymodiolus septemdierum | reverse complement strand
TAACACTACTTTCATCAATGTCAGTTATCGTGAGGAAATTTGAATATGTTGTAAACACTTCACAGATCTTGAAAAATTCGCCACTGTGTATTTTACTATGCTTAGGGTTATGGTGTTGACTTTCAACAATATTTCAGTTAGCCTATATCGTTAGCATACGTTATTATCACTGGTGTAACCTGATATCACGTCTGCTAGTTTTTCAGATTCATGTAACAATTAACAATTCAAAATTCTCAAAAAACAGTTTTTACTTTTTGACATTTTAGATTTTCAACCGTAAAAGCACTTTTAAAAAACGCTGAAATTTAAAATTCTGGGGATTTTGACCAAAGATCTTGACAAAACATCTAAACGAGTTTAACGCCACTTTCAGCAATATTTCAGCTATATCATGGCGACCAGTTTTAGTGGTGGAAGAAGCCGGAGTACCCGGAGAGAACCACCGACCATGAGCAAGCAACTGGTAAACTTTATCACTTGCGGCTGCGAGTCGAGTTCACCTCTTTTTTTGCAATTTACAAAGTCGTGCGCGAACCCACGCCGTATACAAACAAATAGAACCAAACAATAGCCAGACCCACCATAATTAAAAAAATATGTCATATTGTAGTTTATAATTATTTTATTTGATCAATGATAGTTAGAGGATCAGACACAAGTTTTATCAACTTACGGAGTCTTCTCATATACAGTGAAATCTGTCTAAACCGAACCCTGAGTAAACCGAAAACCTGTCTAAACCGAACCCCGAGTAAACCGAAAACCTGCCTAAACCGAACCCTGAGTAAACCGAAAACCTGTCTAAACCGAACCTTAAGTAAACCGAACTCTGAGTAAACCGATCCCTGAGTAAACCGAAAACCTGCCTAAACCAGATAAATTTTACAGTCCCATCTACTAAGTGTCTATGAAACTTGAACCTGTGTAAACCAAACACCTGTCTAAACTGAATAAATTCTTCAGTCCCAAGAGTGGTCGGTTTAGACAGGTTTTACTGTATAAATACAATTATTGTTACATTATGTTGAGAATGCACAAGAAAACAAGTAAAATAAAATTTGATCATATAAGGTCATATTGTAGTGGTGTGTACGTCCCTTAAGCCACCTTTAAAGCACGTTCTAAATGCAGATTAAAATTGTTAAGGCATCAACCGGTTAGTTTTATAGGAATGAATATTAATATTTTTCTGACTTATAAAATACAATAATTTACAATTTCGGTGTAATCAAAATAAATGGGTTGAAATATCTTTCCCAAAATATGTCCGAGTCATATCTGGAAAGGCACAACACATGAAGGCTGTTGCCATATATGTTCTGACCTTTGACTGATTATATTAACATTTGCATGTTTGTTCTCACCATGTGTTTTTATGTCTTATCTTTGTTATATTGTTATTAATGTTACCGGTTTTAAAAGCTCACAAGAGCTTGTGTTATTATGTAATATTTATTAATGTTACTGGTTTTAAGAGCTCACAAGAACTTGTGTTATTATGTAATATTTATTCATGTACCGGCTATAAATAAAGCTTTGAACTTGAACTTGAGTCAGTTGTTGCTTGGTTGCTGCTAACAAGGAAGCTACTGAATCTAGGGTTGTTAGTGGTTAAGTTGAAGTCATCACTTCGGAATGTTTTACGGTCATCATCATAATATAATTAACCCGCTACAGAATGTCTGTCACAAATGACAACGAATATGTTCTGTTTGTCGTCATTACAATCCTTTCCTCATTCACGACTTATCATCGCGTTTGTAACAAGAGTAACATGACAGGTGTCACTAGTAGAGCAGGAACTGCTTACCCTTCAGGGGCACATGAGCTCATGGTTTTTAGTAGATATCGTGTTGCTCAGTCTGTAATCTAATTGGGTAGTGTATTGTAGATCATTGTTTGTCCATTTCTCTTGGCCATTCTATTGTCTGTCCTTCTTTGATTTACGTCTTCGAACCTTTATCGAGTCTGCGTCAAGGAGTAATAACAGATCTTATGTATTTACAATTGCGTTGTCTGCATACCACGTGATACATTGTCAGCCACACTGATCAAAACCATCACATCCGTTTTTAACGATTCCAGAGCACACACTATTAAATATCATTACCGTAAAAAAATGGGTATATCTCTGAAATAAAGAGCATTATACAGACATACATTTTAAGACTGTCTCACTATTGACTGTCGGAGTAATGACTATGTCACTATTGACTGTCGGAGTAATGACTGTCTCACTATTGACTGTCGGAGTAATGACTATATCACTATTGACAGTCGGAGTAATGACTGTCTCACAATTGACTGTCGGAGTAATGACTGTCACTATTGACTATCAGAGTAATGACCGTCTCACAATTGACTGTCGGAGTAATGATTGTATCACTATTGACTGTCGGAGTAATGACTGTATCACTATTGACTGTCGGAGTAATGACTGTGTCACTATTGACTGTCGGAGTAATGACTGTGTCACTATTGACTGTCAGAGTAATGACTGTGTCACTATTGACTATCAGAGTAATGACTGTCTCACTATTGACTGTCGGAGAAATGACTGTATCACTATTGACTGTCTAAGTATTGGCTGTCGGAGTAATGACTGTCTCACTATTGACTGTCGGAGTAATGAGTCTCACTATTGACTGTCGGAGTAATGACTGTGTCACTATTGACTGTCGGAGTAATGTCTGTCACTATTGACTGTCGGAGTAATGACTATCACTATTGACTCGGAATAATGACTGTGTCACTATTGACTATCAGAGTAATGACTGTCTCACTATTGACTGTCGGAGTAATGGCTGTATCACTATTGACTGTCGGAATAATGACTGTGCCACTATTTACTATCAGAGTAATGACTGTCTCACTATTGACTGTCAGAGTAATGACTGTGTCACTATTGACTGTTGGAGTAATGACTGTATCACTATTGACTGTCTAAGTATTGGCTGTCGGAGTAATGACTGTCACTATTAACTATCAGAGTAATGACTGTCTCACTATTGACTGTCGGAGTAATGACTGTGTCACTATTGACTATCAGAGTAATGACCGTCTCACTATTGACTGTTGGAGTAATGACTGTGTCACTATTGACTGTCGGAGTAATGACTGTATCACTATTGATGCGGAATACTGACTGTCACTATTGACTGTCGGAGTAATGACTGTATCACTATTGACTGTCGGAGTAATGACTGTGTCACTATTGATTGTTGGAGTAATGACTGTGTCACTATTGATTGTCGGAGTAATGTGTATCACTATTGACTGTCGGGGTAATGACTGTCACTATTGACTATCAGAGTAATGACTGTCTCACTATTGACTGTCGGAGTAATGATTGTGTCACTATTGATTGTCAGAGTAATGACTGTGTCACAATTGACTATCAGAGTAATGACTGTAACTATTGACTATCAGAGTAATGACTGTCTCACAATTGACTATCGGAGTAATGACTATCACTATTGACTGTCACTATTGATTGTCGGAATAATGACTATGTAACTATTGACTGTCGGAGTAATGACTGTCTAACTATTGACTATCAGAGTAATGACTGTGTCACTATTGACTGTCGGAGTAATGACTGTATCACTATTGACTCGGAATAATGACTGTGTCACTATTGACTGTCTAAGTATTGGCTGTCGGAGTAATGACTGTAACTATTAACTATCAGAGTAATGACTGTGTCACTATTGACTGTCGGAGTAATGACTGTGTCATTATTTACTATCAGAGTAATGCCTGTATCACTATTGACTGTCGGAGTAATGACTGTCAGAGTAATGACTGTGTCACTATTGACTGTCTAAGTATTGGCTGTCGGAGTAATGACTGTCACTATTATCTATCAGAGTAATGACTGTCTCACTATTGACTGTGTCACTATTTACTATCAGAGTAATCACTGTATCACTATTGACTGTTGGATTAATGACTATCACTATTGACTGTCTAGGTATTGGCTGACGGAGTAATGACTGTCACTATTAACTATCAGAGTAATGGCCGTCTCACTATTGACTGTTGGAGTAATGACTGTGTCGCTATTGAGAGTCGGAGTAATGACTGTATCACTATTGACTCGGAATAATGACTGTGTCACTATTGACTGTCGGAGTAATGACTGTGTCACTATTGACTATCAGAGTAATGACTGTCTCACTATTGACTGTCGGAGTAATGACTGTATCACTATTGACTGTCGGAGTAATGACTGTCACTATTGATTGTCGGAGTAATGACGGTGTCACTATTGACTGTCAGAGTAATGACTATCACTATTGACTGTCGGAATAATGACTGTGTCACTATTTACTATCAGAGTAATGACTGTCTCACTATTGACTGTCAGAGTAATGACTGCGTCACTATTGACCGTTGGAGTAATGACTGTCTAAGTATTGGCTGTCGGAGTAATGACTGTCACTATTAACTATCAGAGTAATGACTGTCTCACTATTGACTGTCGGAGTAATGACTGTCACTATTGACTATCAGAGTAATGACCGTCTCACTATTGACTGTTGGAGTAATGACTGTGTCACTATTGACTGTCGGAGTAATGACTGTATCACTATTGATGCGGAATACTGACTCACTATTGACTGTCGGAGTAATGACTGTATCACTATTGACTGTCGGAGCAATGACTGTGTCACTATTGATTGTTGGAGTAATGACTGTGTCACTATTGATTGTCGGAGTAATGTGTATCACTATTGACTGTCGGAGTAATGACTGTCACTATTGACTATCAGAGTAATGACTGTCTCACTATTGACTGTCGGAGTAATGATTGTGTCACTATTGATTGTCGAAGTAATGACTGTGTCACAATTGACTGTCAGAGTAATGACTGTAACTATTGACTATCAGAGTAATGACTGTCTCACAATTGACTATCGGAGTAATGACTATCACTATTGACTGTCACTATTGATTGTCGGAATAATGACTATGTAACTATTGACTGTCGGAGTAATGACTGTCTAACTATTGACTATCAGAGTAATGACTGTGTCACTATTGACTGTCGGAGTAATGACTGTATCACTATTGACTCGGAATAATGACTGTGTCACTATTGACTCCAAGTATTGGCTGTCGGAGTAATGACTGTAACTATTAACTATCAGAGTAATGCCTGTATCACTATTGACTGTCGGAGTAATGACTGTCAGAGTAATGACTGTGTCACTATTGCCTGTCTAAGTATTGGCTGTCGGAGTAATGACTGTCACTATTATCTATCAGAGTAATGACTGTCTCACTATTGACTGTGTCACTATTTACTATCAGAATAATCACTGTATCACTATTGACTGTTGGATTAATGACTATCACTATTGACTGTCGGAGTAATGACTGTCACTATTAACTATCAGAGTAATGGCCGTCTCACTATTGACTGTTGGAGTAATGACTGTGTCGCTATTGACTATCGGAGTAATGACTATCACTATTGACTGTCACTATTGATTGTCGGAATAATGACTATGTAACTATTGACTGTCGGAGTAATGACTGTCTAACTATTAACTATCAGAGTAATGACTGTCACTATTGACTGTCGGAGTAATGACTGTATCACTATTGACTCGGAATAATGACTGTGTCACTATTGACTCTAAGTATTGGCTGTCGGAGTAATGACTGTAACTATTAACTATCAGAGTAATGACTGTGTCACTATTGACTGTCGGAGTAATGACTGTGTCATTATTTACTATCAGAGTAATGCCTGTATCACTATTGACTGTCGGAGTAATGACTGTCAGAGTAATGACTGTGTCACTATTGACTGTCTAAGTATTGGCTGTCGGAGTAATGACTGTCACTATTATCTATCAGAGTAATGACTGTCTCACTATTGACTGTGTCACTATTTACTATCAGAATAATCACTGTATCACTATTGACTGTTGGATTAATGACTATCACTATTGACTGTCGGAGTAATGACTGTCACTATTAACTATCAGAGTAATGGCCGTCTCACTATTGACTGTTGGAGTAATGACTGTGTCGCTATTGACTATCGGAGTAATGACTGTCACTATTGATTGTCGGAATAATGACTATGTAACTATTGACTGTCGGAGTAATGACTGTCTAACTATTAACTATCAGAGTAATGACTGTCACTATTGACTGTCGGAGTAATGACTGTATCACTATTGACTCGGAATAATGACTGTGTCACTATTGACTCTAAGTATTGGCTGTCGGAGTAATGACTGTAACTATTAACTATCAGAGTAATGACTGTGTCACTATTGACTGTCGGAGTAATGACTGTGTCATTATTTACTATCAGAGTAATGCCTGTATCACTATTGAATGTCGGAGTAATGACTGTCAGAGTAATGACTGTGTCACTATTGACTGTCTAAGTATTGGCTGTCGGAGTAATGACTGTCACTATTATCTATCAGAGTAATGACTGTCTCACTATTGACTGTGTCACTATTTACTATCAGAATAATCACTGTATCACTATTGACTGTTGGATTAATGACTATCACTATTGACTGTCGGAGTAATGACTGTCACTATTAACTATCAGAGTAATGGTCGTCTCACTATTGACTGTTGGAGTAATGACTGTGTCGCTATTGACAGTCGGAGTAATGACTGTATCACTATTGACTCGGAATAATGACTGTGTCACTATTGACTGTCGGAGTAATGACTGTCACTATTGACTATCAAGAGTAATGACTGTCTCACTATTGACTGTCGGAGTAATGACTGTATCACTATTGACTGTCGGAGTAATGACTGTCACTATTGATTGTCACTATTTACTATCAGAGTAATGACTGTATCACTATTGACTGTTGGAGTAATGACTGTCACTATTAACTATCAGAGTAATGACCGTCTCACTATTGACTGTTGGAGTAATGACTGTGTCACTATTGACTGTCGGAGTAATCACTGTATCACTATTGACTCGGAATAATCACTGTCACTATTGACTGTCGGAGTAATGACTGTGTCACTATTAACTATCAGAGTAATGACTGTCTCACTATTGATTGTCGGAGTAATGACTGTATCACTATTGACTGTCGGAGTAATGACTGTGTCACTATTGACTATCAGAGTAATGACTGTCTCACAATTGACTGTCAGAGTAATGACTGTGTCACTATTGACTACCAGAGTAATGACTGTCTCACAATTGACTGTCAGAGTAATGACTGTGTCACTATTGATTGTCAGAGTAATGACTATGTCACTATTGACTGTCGGAGTAATGACTGTGTCACTATTGACTATCAGAGTAATGACTGTCTCACTATTGACTGTCACTATTGACTATCAGAGTAATGACTGTCTCACAATTGACTGTCGGAGTAATGACTCTGACACTATTGACTTTCGGAGTAATGACTCTCACTATTGACTGTCAGAGTAATGACTGTGTCTCTATTGACTGTTGGAGTAATGACTCTATCACTATTGACTGTCCGAGTAATGACTGTCTCACAATTGACTATCAGAGTAATGACTGTCTCACAATTGTTTGTCTGAGTAATGACTGTCTCACTATTGACTTTCGGAGTAAAGACTGTCAGAGTAATGACTGTCTAACCATTGCCTGTCCAAGTAATGACTGTCTAAGTATTGACTGTCTAAGTATTGACCTGTCTAAGTATTGACTGTCTAAGTAATGACTGTTGGAGTAAAGACTGTCTCACTATTGACCTTTGGAGTAATGACTGTGTCGTTATTGACTGTTGGAGTAATGACTGTATCACTATTGACTCGGAATAATGACTGTCACTATTGACTGTCGGAGTAATGACTGTGTCACTATTGACTATCAGAGTAATGACTGTCTCACTATTGACTGTGTCACTATTTACTATCAGAATAATCACTGTATCACTATTGACTGTTGGATTAATGACTATCACTATTGACTGTCGGAGTAATGACTGTCACTATTAACTATCAGAGTAATGGCCGTCTCACTATTGACTGTTGGAGTAATGACTGTGTCGCTATTGACTATCGGAGTAATGACTGTCACTATTGATTGTCGAAATAATGACTATGTAACTATTGACTGTCGGAGTAATGACTGTCTAACTATTAACTATCAGAGTAATGACTGTCACTATTGACTGTCGGAGTAATGACTGTATCACTATTGACTCGGAATAATGACTGTGTCACTATTGACTCTAAGTATTGGCTGTCGGAGTAATGACTGTAACTATTAACTATCAGAGTAATGACTGTGTCACTATTGACTGTCGGAGTAATGACTGTGTCATTATTTACTATCAGAGTAATGCCTGTATCACTATTGACTGTCGGAGTAATGACTGTCAGAGTAATGACTGTGTCACTATTGACTGTCTAAGTATTGGCTGTCGGAGTAATGACTGTCACTATTATCTATCAGAGTAATGACTGTCTCACTATTGACTGTGTCACTATTTACTATCAGAATAATCACTGTATCACTATTGACTGTTGGATTAATGACTATCACTATTGACTGTCGGAGTAATGACTGTCACTATTAACTATCAGAGTAATGGCCGTCTCACTATTGACTGTTGGAGTAATGACTGTGTCGCTATTGACTATCGGAGTAATGACTGTCACTATTGATTGTCGGAATAATGACTATGTAACTATTGACTGTCGGAGTAATGACTGTCTAACTATTAACTATCAGAGTAATGACTGTCACTATTGACTGTCGGAGTAATGACTGTATCACTATTGACTCGGAATAATGACTGTGTCACTATTGACTCTAAGTATTGGCTGTCGGAGTAATGACTGTAACTATTAACTATCAGAGTAATGACTGTGTCACTATTGACTGTCGGAGTAATGACTGTGTCATTATTTACTATCAGAGTAATGCCTGTATCACTATTGAATGTCGGAGTAATGACTGTCAGAGTAATGACTGTGTCACTATTGACTGTCTAAGTATTGGCTGTCGGAGTAATGACTGTCACTATTATCTATCAGAGTAATGACTGTCTCACTATTGACTGTGTCACTATTTACTATCAGAATAATCACTGTATCACTATTGACTGTTGGATTAATGACTATCACTATTGACTGTCGGAGTAATGACTGTCACTATTAACTATCAGAGTAATGGTCGTCTCACTATTGACTGTTGGAGTAATGACTGTGTCGCTATTGACAGTCGGAGTAATGACTGTATCACTATTGACTCGGAATAATGACTGTGTCACTATTGACTGTCGGAGTAATGACTGTCACTATTGACTATCAAGAGTAATGACTGTCTCACTATTGACTGTCGGAGTAATGACTGTATCACTATTGACTGTCGGAGTAATGACTGTCACTATTGATTGTCACTATTTACTATCAGAGTAATGACTGTATCACTATTGACTGTTGGAGTAATGACTGTCACTATTAACTATCAGAGTAATGACCGTCTCACTATTGACTGTTGGAGTAATGACTGTGTCACTATTGACTGTCGGAGTAATCACTGTATCACTATTGACTCGGAATAATCACTGTCACTATTGACTGTCGGAGTAATGACTGTGTCACTATTAACTATCAGAGTAATGACTGTCTCACTATTGATTGTCGGAGTAATGACTGTATCACTATTGACTGTCGGAGTAATGACTGTGTCACTATTGACTATCAGAGTAATGACTGTCTCACAATTGACTGTCAGAGTAATGACTGTGTCACTATTGACTACCAGAGTAATGACTGTCTCACAATTGACTGTCAGAGTAATGACTGTGTCACTATTGATTGTCAGAGTAATGACTATGTCACTATTGACTGTCGGAGTAATGACTGTGTCACTATTGACTATCAGAGTAATGACTGTCTCACTATTGACTGTCACTATTGACTATCAGAGTAATGACTGTCTCACAATTGACTGTCGGAGTAATGACTCTGACACTATTGACTTTCGGAGTAATGACTCTCACTATTGACTGTCAGAGTAATGACTGTGTCTCTATTGACTGTTGGAGTAATGACTCTATCACTATTGACTGTCCGAGTAATGACTGTCTCACAATTGACTATCAGAGTAATGACTGTCTCACAATTGTTTGTCCGAGTAATGACTGTCTCACTATTGACTTTCGGAGTAAAGACTGTCAGAGTAATGACTGTCTAACCATTGCCTGTCCAAGTAATGACTGTCTAAGTATTGACCTGTCTAAGTATTGACTGTCTAAGTAATGACTGTTGGAGTAAAGACTGTCTCACTATTGACCTTTGGAGTAATGACTGTGTCGTTATTGACTGTTGGAGTAATGACTGTATCACTATTGACTCGGAATAATGACTGTCACTATTGACTGTCGGAGTAATGACTGTGTCACTATTGACTATCAGAGTAATGACTGTCTCACTATTGACTGTCATAGTAATAACTGTCTAAGTATTGACTGTCAGAGTAATGACTGTCTAAGTAACGGCTGTTGGAGTAAAGACTGTCTCACTATTGACCTTTGGAGTAAAGACTGTCTCACTATTGACTGTCCGAGTAATAACTGTCTCACTATTGACTGACCTATAATTTAACTACTTGTTTTATCCACACATTCAATGTTATTTCAAAGAAAACAACAGAATATTTAAGAGAAGGTTTAAACAATTTTTATTTAATAAATATACAGCATAAAATCATTTTACAAACATTGGAGTATTTAATAAAAATTGCACATGTTATAAAAATATATGTATACAGAACAATGGCTCTCAAGAGCCTGTATCAAACACCTTGTTATCATTGATTTTAAAAATCCACAAAAAAAGGCATGCAGTTTCATTTCTGAAAATCATTTATGCAGACTCTAAGAAAAAAAAATAGGTGACAACAATGAATGCATAGTGATTGCAAATACTCACTTGAACTTTTGAGTTGGGTGAGCTAAAAATTTAAAGTGCAATAACAGCAACATATCAATAAAAAATAATGATTATCTGACTCAGAATATTAAGACTCATTTTAACCTGCCATAGTCTGACTCATTATAAAACCTGTCATAGTCTGACTCATTATAAAACCTGTCATAGTCTGACTCATTTTAACCTGCCATAGTCTGACTCATTATAAAACCTGCCATAGTCTGACTCATTATAAAACCTGTCATAGTCTGACTCATTTTAACCTGCCATAGTCTGACTCATTATATAACCTGCCATAGTCTGACTCATTATAAAACCTGTCATAGTCTGATTCATTATAAAACCTGTCATAGTCTGACTCATTATAAAACCTGTCATAGTCTGACTCATTTTAACCTGCCATAGTCTGACTCATTATAAAACCTGCCATAGTCTGATTCATTATAAAACCTGCCATGATCTGACTCATTATATAACCTGCCATAGTCTGATTCATTATAAAACCTGCCATGATCTGACTCATTATAAAACCTGCCATAGTCTGACTCATTATAAAACCTGCCATAGTCTGACTCATTATATAACCTGCCATGATCTGACTCATTATATAACCTGCCATAGTCTGATTCATTATAAAACCTGCCATGATCTGACTCATTATATAACCTGCCATAGTCTGACTCATTATAAAACCTGCCATAGTCTGATTCATTATAAAACCTGTCATGATCTGACTCATTATAAAACCTGCCATGATCTGACTCATTTTAACCTGCCATAGTCTGACTCATTATAAAACCTGCCATAGTCTGACTCATTATAAAACCTGTCATAGTCTGACTCATTATAAAACCTGTCATAGTCTGACTCATTATAAAACCTGCCATAGTCTGACTCATTATAAAACCTGTCATGATCTGACTCATTATAAAACCTGCCATAGTCTGACTCATTATAAAACCTGCCATAGTCTGATTCATTATAAAACCTGTCATGATCTGACTCATTATAAAACCTGCCATGATCTGACTCATTATAAAACCTGCCATAGTCTGATTCATTATAAAACCTGTCATGATCTGACTCATTATAAAACCTGCCATGATCTGACTCATTATAAAACCTGCCATGATCTGACTCATTAAATAACCTGCCATAGTCTGATTCATTATAAAATCTGCCATAGTCTGACTCATTATAAAACCTGCCATAATCTGACTCATTATAAAACCTGCCATAGTCTGACTCATTATAAAACCTGCCATGATCTGACTCATTATAAAACCTGCCATGATCTGACTCATTATAAAACCTGCCATGATCTGACTTGCTCTAAAACACTCAAGTATAGAATCAGTCATTATTTGACTCTTATTATAAAATATTCAAGTACAAAATGTGTTATTATTTGACTCACTATAAAATAATCAAATTATAAAACCCTTCACATTCCAACTCATTCAGAAAAATAAAATACTGTTATATATTACTGAAATAAAATACTGTTATATATTACTGAAATAAAATCCTATATAAATATATCAATAATTCTAAAAAATAAAATCAACATTATAATGATAATACCATTAACAAATAATTTAAAAGATATTAATTTAAACTAGTATTCCATATTTGTGAAATGTAAAAATATCTCCCTTTTCATATCTATGTAAGAGTTGTCTTTCTTTGCTAGGTATTTTGATTCAATTTCAGAGGATTGGTTTGGTTTGGGTTTATGGTGTTTAAAGCCACTTTCATTGGTGGAGGAAACCAGAGGCCTTGGAGAAAACCATTGACCTGTCACAAGTCACTGACAAACTATATCACATAATATTGTACACCTCACCCTGATCGGGATTCCAACTCACAACATCAGAGGAAATTATTTAAATATGCAATAGATATGTCTCGTCTGGCTCCTGCAAATTGTTTGTGTGAATTATTTTTCAGAAAATACACTTAAATCGATGAACCATGAAACTGAAATTAAGATAAGGTAACATAAGCTTGAACATCCACATGCACCCTGCATTGATGCATGGACAGTGAAAATGAGGTCAAGGTCAGGTGATATATATATATATACCCTGCATCTTCAAGGTGTAGATCAAATAAGGTGAGTATAGGCTGTATAGTAATAGGACAACTGAACTAATCACAAAAACTGGATGTGAATTTAACAAAGTAGGTTGACTGTGAAAATGAGGTCAAGGTCAGGTGACACATGCCTGGCTGACATGTACACACCATGATCAAAGTTTAAACCATGCATAGTGATTCATAACCAAGTATATAGCTGTATGGTTAAGAAGAAAGAGACCTAATCACAATAGGTTGACATTATTAACTCTGCTGTCGCTGCTGGAAAAAGCAATACAGGTCTCGCTTCAGTGACTTTCATTGCATACAATAATCTCTATTAAGGATAACTAGCAAAATGTATATGAAAATCCTAGGTAAGAAGGAATTTAAGGTTGAGAACATAAAACTGCCAAATATGTTCATACAAAACATAAAGAATACCTACCCAAAATGGGACATAACTCTTACAGCATATGAATTTAGTAAAGACAAAATAAATTATGTGATATGTCTACAACATTTGTTTCATTATTAACTGTATAATTTAAGCACCGACGTCCAACATCAACGGATCACACTCTGTTAGTAGAATGTTTATTAATCTGCTACTAAGCGTTAGATCTCTTGGCTCGTATGACTAAGATGATGAACGATATGATACGAAATCCAATCAATAAGGCACATATCAGTCCAAAGTCCAAATAAAAATTATCCTACAAAATAGTGTTAACAAAAATTTAATTAACAAAATGGCAAAATAAAATTATAACATATGGCAGTGGTTTAACATGATTGCATAAATTCACATTTTTACTCAGTTTTGAGTTACTGATCATCAGGTTTTGGTTTTCGGTGTTTAATGCCACTTTCAACAATATTTCAGTTATATCGTGGTGGTCAGTTTTATTGGTGGAGGAAACCGGAGTATTTGGAGAAAACCACCGACCTGTCACAAGTACAAGTATAACATGTTTGCAAAAAATCACACTTTTACTCAGTTTTGAGTTAGTGAACATCAGTTATAACATTTTTGCTCAAATTTATATTTTTACTCAGTTTTGAATAATTGAACAGACCATCAAAAAATTCTAAATACTTTCCACTTTCACAAAAGATATGCCATATTAGAATCCAAAAGCACAATTTCTAACTGACAATAACATTTTCTTGGATCAAAGAGTGAGTTATTGTTATTTAACGCCAAGTGAGTAAGTTTTCAGCCATATCATGGAGAGAACAAATTACATTATGATGAAATGATGATCTTGATATGTTGGTTTTGTACTAGACCAACATGTTGAGCTGTATTTTTTGCTGGCTCTCTGAAACAACAGTCTGTGGGGTACACATGTAGCTCCACTCGGGGCACATCATCCTGATCAATGAACAACTGTTCTGTACTCTTACTCCTTAGTGGAGAAGCAACAAATACCTTATAATCTTTGGACTTGTATATTCTAGATGAGATGAAATTCAACAATATCAAAAAATGATAAAGTGAAACCTGTCTAAACTAGAATACTGTATAAAGTGAAACCTGTCTAAACTAGAATACTATATACAGTGAAACCTGTATAAACTAGAATACTGTATACAGTGAAACCTGTATAAACTAGAATACTGTATAAAGTGAAACCTGTCTAAACTAGAATACTGTATACAGTGAAACCTGTATAAACTAGAATACCGTATACAGTGAAACCTGTATAAACTAGAATACTGTATAAAGTGAAACCAGTCTAAATTAGAATACTGTATCAAGTGAAACCTGTCTAAACTAAAATATTGTATACAGTGAAACCTGTCTAAACTAGAATACTGTATAAAGTGAAACCTGTCTAAACTAGAATACTGTATACAGTGAAACCTGTCTAAACTAGAATACTGTATACAGTGAAACCTGTCTAAACTAAAATACTGTATAAAGTGAAACCTGTCTAAACTAGAATACTGTATACAGTGAAACCTGTCTAAACTAAAATACTGTATAAAGTGAAACCTGTCTAAATTAGAATACTGTATAAAGTGAAACCTGTCTAAACTAAAATATTGTATACAGTGAAACCTGTCTAAACTAGAATACTGTATAAAGTGAAACCTGTCTAAACTAGAATACTGTATACAGTGAAACCTGTCTAAACTAAAATACTGTATAAAGTGAAACCTGTCTAAACTAGAATACTGTATACAGTGAAACCTGTCTAAACTAAAATACTGTATAAAGTGAAACCTGTCTAAATTAGAATACTGTATAAAGTGAAACCTATCTAAACTAGAATATTGTATACAGTGAAACCTGTCTAAACTAGAATATTGTATAAAGTGAAACCTGTCTAAACTAGAATACTGTATACAGTGAAACCTGTCTAAACTAAAATACTGTATAAAGTGAAACCTGTCTAAACTAGAATACTGTATACAGTGAAACCTGTCTAAACTAAAATACTGTATAAAGTGAAACCTGTCTAAATTAGAATACTGCATAAAGTGAAACCTGTCTAAACTAGAATACTGTATAAAGTGACACCTGTCTAAACCAGAATACTGTCTAAACTAGAATACTGTTTACAGTGAAACCTGTCTAAATTAGAATACTGTATAAAGTTAAACCTGTCTAAACCAGAATATTGTATAAAGTGAAACCTGTCTAAACCAGAATACTGTATAAAGTGAAACCTGTCTAAACTAGAATACTGTATAAAGTGAAACCTGTCTAAACTAGAATACTGTATAAAGTGAAACCTGTCTAAACTAGAATACTGTATAAAGTGAAACCTGTCTAAACTAGAATACTGTATAAAGTGAAACCTGTCTAAACTAGAATACTGTATAAAGTGAAACCTGTATAAACTAAAATACTGTATACAGTGAAACCTGTTTAATCTAGAATATTGTATACAGTGAAACCTGTCTAAACTAGAATACTGTATAAAGTGAAACCTGTCTAAAATAGATTACTGTATAAAGTGAAACCTGTCTAAACTAGAATACTGTATGAAGTGAAACCTGTCTAAACTAGAATACTGTATAAAGTGAAACCTGTGTAAACTAGAATACTGTATACAGTGAAACCTGTCTAAACTAGAATACTGTATACAGTGAAACCTGTCTAAACTAGAATACTGTATAAAGTGAAACCTGTCTAAACTAGAATACTGTATACAGTGAAACCTGTCTAAACTAGAATACTGTATAAAGTGAAACCTGTCTAAACCAGAATACTGTATAAAGTGAAACCTGTCTAAACTAGGATACTGTATAAAGTGAAACCTGTCTAAACTAGAATACTGTATACAGTGAAACCTGTCTAAACTAGAATACTGTATAAAGTGAAACCTGTCTAAACTAGAATACTGTATACAGTAAAACCTGTCTAAACCAGAATACTGTATAAAGTGAAACCTGTCTAAACTAGAATACTGTATAAAGTGAAACCTGTCTAAACTAGAATATTGTATAAAGTAAAACCTGTCTAAACTAGAATACTGTATACAGGAAAACCTGTCTAAACCAGAATACTGTATAAAGTGAAACCTGTCTAAACTAGAATACTGTATAAAGTGAAACCTGTCTAAACTAGAATACTGTATATAGTGAAACCTGTCTAAACCAGAATACTGTATAAAGTGAAACCTGTCTAAACTAGAATACTGTATAAAGTGAAACCTGTCTAAACTAGAATACTGTATACAGTAAAACCTGTCTAAACCAGAATACTGTATAAAGTGAAACCTGTCTAAACTAGAATACTGTATACAGTAAAACCTGTCTAAACTATAATACTGTATAAAGTGAAACCTGTCTAAACTAGAATACTGTATAAAGTGAAACCTGTGTAAACTAGAATACTGTATACAGTAAAACCTGTCTAAACTAGAATACTGTATAAAGTGAAACCTGTCTAAACTAGAAAACTGTATACAGTAAAACCTGTCTAAACCAGAATACTGTATAAAGTGAAACCTGTCTAAACTAGAATACTGTATAAAGTGAAACCTGTCTAAACCAGAATACTGCATAAAGTGAAACCTGTCTAAACTAGAATACTGTATAAAGTGAAACCTGTCTAAACTAGAATACTGTATAAAGTGAAACCTGTCTAAACCAGAATACTGTATAAAGTGAAACCTGTCTAAACTAGAATACTGTTTACAGTGAAACTTGTCTAAACTAGAATACTGTATAAGGTGAAACCTGTCTAAACTAGGATACTGTATAAAGTGAAACCTGTCTAAACTAGAATACTCTATACAGTGAAACCTGTCTAAACTAGAATACTGTATAAAGTGAAACCTGTCTAAACTAGAATACTGTATACAGTAAAACCTGTCTAAACCAGAATACTGTATAAAGTGAAACCTGTCTAAACTAGAATACTGTATAAAGTGAAACCTGTCTAAACTAGAATATTGTATAAAGTAAAACTTGTCTAAACTAGAATACTGTATACAGGAAAACCTGTCTAAACCAGAATACTGTATAAAGTGAAACCTGTCTAAACTAGAATACTGTATAAAGTGAAACCTGTCTAAACTAGAATACTGTATATAGTGAAACCTGTCTAAACCAGAATACTGTATAAAGTGAAACCTGTCTAAACTAGAATACTGTATAAAGTGAAACCTGTCTAAATTAGAATACTGTATACAGTAAAACCTGTCTAAACCAGAATACTGTATAAAGTGAAACCTGTCTAAACTAGAATACTGTATACAGTAAAACCTGTCTAAACTATAATACTGTATAAAGTGAAACCTGTCTAAACTAGAATACTGTATAAAGTGAAACCTGTGTAAACTAGAATACTGTATACAGTAAAACCTGTCTAAACTAGAATACTGTATAAAGTGAAACCTGTCTAAACTAGAAAACTGTATACAGTAAAACCTGTCTAAACCAGAATACTGTATAAAGTGAAACCTGTCTAAACTAGAATACTGTATAAAGTGAAACCTGTCTAAACCAGAATACTGCATAAAGTGAAACCTGTCTAAACTAGAATACTGTATAAAGTGAAACCTGTCTAAACTAGAATACTGTATAAAGTGAAACCTGTCTAAACCAGAATACTGTATAAAGTGAAACCTGTCTAAACTAGAATACTGTTTACAGTGAAACTTGTCTAAACTAGAATACTGTATAAGGTGAAACCTGTCTAAACTAGAATACTGTATAAAGTGAAACTTGTCTAAACTAGAATACTGTATAAAGTGAAACCTGTCTAAACCAGAATAATGTATAAAGTGAAACCTGTCTAAACTAGAATACTGTATAAAGTGAAACCTGTCTAAACTAGAATACTGTATAAAGTGAAACCTGTTTAAACTAGAATACTGTATAAAGTGAAACCTGTCTAAATCAGAATACTGTATAAAGTGAAACCTGTCTAAACTAGAATACTGTTTACAGTGAAACCTGTGTAAACTAGAATACTGTATAAAGTGAAACCTGTCTAAACTAGAATATTGTATAAAGTGAAACCTGTCTAAACTAGAATACTGTATAAAGTGAAACCTGTCTAAACCAGAATAATGTATAAAGTGAAACCTGTCTAAACTAGAATACTGTATAAGGTGAAACCTGTCTAAACTAGAATACTGTATAAAGTGAAACCTGTCTAAACCAGAATAATGTATAAAGTGAAACCTGTCTAAACTAGAATACTGTATAAAGTGAAACCTGTCTAAACCAGAATACTGTATAAAGTGAAACCTGTCTAAACTAGAATACTGTTTACAGTGAAACCTGTCTAAACTAGAATACTGTATAAAGTGAAACCTGTCTAAACTAGAATACTGTATAAAGTGAAACCTGTCTAAACTAGAATACTGTATAAAGTGAAACCTGTCTAAACTAGAATACTGTATAAAGTGAAACCTGTCTAAACCAGAATAATGTATAAAGTGAAACCTGTCTAAACTAGAATACTGTATAAACTGAACTTAAAGTCCTAATGTAGTAAATCTTTGTTAATTTAACCTGTGTAAACCGAATATTTGTCTATTACGAACACACAAACTAATCCAAGGGAGGTTTGGTTTAGTCAGGTTACACTGTACCACACATATATCTTACTTACTTCATGAAAACTCAGTGAATCTAAAACTTGACTTCCACTTGTAAAACATCTCTCTGGTTTATTGATAGTGGTACTATTTACTGGTAATGTTATGTTTTTGCAATCTGTAAAAAAAAATGTATTATTTCCAATAAAACAAAATGGTCGATTGTTATACATTTGTATATTATTAAAGCGGACATACTATTTTGGGTCTGTCAAATACCTATATAAGTGAAGAACTACAGACATAAGAGACCAACACGATCTACCGCACTCGAGGTGAGCATGCTATCCATTACACCACCGATGCAGTTAGGTCATAAGAAAAGTTGACAGGTATTTAATTCATTTCTCTGTCGTCAAATCATTGTATGGACAGTTGGTTATTTTTCAAAAATCCACAGCATAGTATTTTTATGTTTTGAACTTTAACCTTTTACTACATAAGTCTTATAAACAAGTACAGTCAAACTTGCCCATGTTGGCACCTCTATTAAGCAGTCACCTGTATTAAAGGGTCACCTTTTTCTTGTCCTGTCATAGAAAATTTCATTTGAATTCAACCTGTTTTAAGAGGTCACCTGTCTTATATGGCCACTTTTTCTTTGTCCAAAGGTGACCTCTTAATATAGGTTTGACCGTACATGTAATTAATATTTTGTTACTTACTTGCATCAAACACCTGCAGGATCTTACAAGTCTACTCTTCTTTAAGTTTTAAAACTTCTCACTAAAGGCCACCTCTCTTATCAGGTCAGATTTCAGATACACTGAGACAGTAAACTAGTTTGTCCCCCTCAACAGAGACCACCTCTCTTATCAGGTCAGATTTCTGATACACTGAGATAGTAAACTAATTTGTCCCTCTCAACAGAGATAACCTCTCTTATCAGGTCAGATTTCAGATACACTGAGATAGTAAACTAATTTGTCCCCCTCAACAGAGACCACCTCTCTTATCAGGTCAGATTTCAGATACACTGAGATAGTAAACTAATTTGCCCCCCTCAACAGAGACCACCTCTCTTATCAGGTCAGATTTCAGATACACTGAGATAGTAAACTAATTTGTCCCCCTCAACAGAGACCACCTCTCTTATCAGGTCAGATTTCAGATACACTGAGATAGTAAACTAATTTTTCCCCCTCAACAGAGACCACCTCTCTTATCAGGTCAGATTTCAGATACACTGAGATAGTAAACTAATTTGTCCCCCTCAACAGAGACCACCTCTCTTATCAGGTCAGATTTCAGATACACTGAGATAGTAAATTAATTTGCCCCCCTCAACAGAGACCACCTCTCTTATCAGGTCAGATTTCAGATACACTGAGATAGTAAACTAATTTTTCCCCCTCAACAGAGACCACCTCTCTTATCAGGTCAGATTTCCGATACACTGAGATAGTAAACTAATTTGTCCCCCTCAACAGAGACCACCTCTCTTATCAGGTCAGATTTCCGATACACTGAGATAGTAAACTAATTTTTCCCCCTCAACAGAGACCACCTCTCTTATCAGGTCAGATTTCAGATACACTGAGATAGTAAACTAATTTTTCCCCCTCAACAGAGACCACCTCTCTTATCAGGTCAGATTTCAAATACACTGAGATAGTAAACTAATTTGCCCCCCTCAACAGAGACCACCTCTCTTATCAGGTCAGATTTCAGATACACTGAGATAGTAAACTAATTTTTCCCCCTCAACAGAGACCACCTCTCTTATCAGGTCAGATTTCAGATACACTGAGATAGTAAACTAATTTTTCCTCCTCAACAGAGACCACCTCTCTTATCAGGTCAGATTTCAGATACACTGAGATAGTAAAATAATTTGTCCCCCTCAACAGAGACCACCTCTCTTATCAGGTCAGATTTCAGATACACTGAGATAGTAAACTAATT
This sequence comes from Bathymodiolus septemdierum, assembly GCA_963383655.1. Lineage (NCBI taxonomy): Eukaryota > Metazoa > Mollusca > Bivalvia > Mytilida > Modiolidae > Bathymodiolus > Bathymodiolus septemdierum. Next base: position 4,658,546 of record OY726517.1, on the reverse strand, counting down.
TGTCCCCCTCAACAGAGACCACCTCTCTTATCAGGTCAGATTTCAGATACACTGAGATAGTAAACTAATTTTTCCCCCTCAACAGAGACCACCTCTCTTATCAGGTCAGATTTCAGATACACTGAGATAGTAAACTAATTTTCCCCCCTCAACAGAGACCACCTCTCTTATCAGGCCAGATTTCAGATACACTGAGATAGTAAACTAATTTGTCCCCCTCAACAGAGACCACCTCTCTTATCAGGTCAGATTTCCGATACACTGAGATAGTAAACTAATTTGTCCCCCTCAACTGAGACCACCTCTCTTATCAGGCCCGATTTCAGATACACTGAGATAGTAAACTATTTTGTCCCCCTCAACAGAGACCACCTCTCTTATCAGGCCAGATTTCAGATACACTGAGATAGTAAACTAATTTGTCCCCCTCAACAGAGACCACCCCTATTATAAGGCCAGATTTCAGATACACTGAGATAGTAAACTAATTTGCCCCCTCAACAGAGACCACCTCTCTTATCAGGTCAGATTTCAGATACACTGAGATAGTAAACTAGTTTGTCCCCCTCAACAGAGACCACTTCTCTTATCAGGTCAGATTTCAGATACACTGAGATAGAAAACTAATTTTTCCCCCTCAACAGAGACCACCTCTCTTATCAGGTCAGATTTCTGATACACTGAGATAGTAAACTAATTTGTTCCCCTCAACAGAGGCCACCTCTCTTATCAGGTCAGATTTCTGATACACTGAGATAGTAAACTAGTTTGTCCCCCTCAACAGAGACCACCTCTCTTATCAAGTCAGATTTCTGATACACTGAGATAGTAAACTAATTTGTCCCCCTCAACAGAGACCACCTCTCTTATCAAGTCAGATTTCTGATACACTGAGATAGTAAACTAATTTGTCCCCCTCAACAGAGACCACCTCTCTTATCAAGTCAGATTTCTGATACACTGAGATAGTAAACTAATTTGTCCCTCTCTACAGAGACCACCTCTCTTATCAGGTCAGATTTCAGATACACTGAGATAGTAAACTAGTTTGTCCCTCTCTACAGAGACCACCTCTCTTATCAGGTCAGATTTCAGATACACTGAGATAGTAAACTAATTTGTCCCCCTCAACAGAGACCACCTCTCTTATCAGATCAGATTTCTGATACACTGAGATAGTAAACTAATTTTTCCCCCTCAACAGAGACCACCTCTCTTATCAGGTCAGATTTCAGATACACTGAGATAGTAAACTAATTTGTCCCCCTCAACAGAGACCACCTCTCTTATCAGGTCAGATTTCAGATACACTGAGATAGTAAACTAATTTGTCCCCCTCAACAGAGACCACCTCTCTTATCAGGTCAGATTTCAGATACACTGAGATAGTAAACTAATTTTTCCCCCTCAACAGAGACCACCTCTCTTATCAGGTCAGATTTCTGATACACTGAGATAGTAAACTAATTTTTCCCCCTCAACAGAGACCACCTCTCTTATCAGGTCAGATTTCAGATACACTGAGATAGTAAACTAATTTGTCCCCCTCAACAGAGACCACCTCTCTTATCAGGTCAGATTTCAGATACACTGAGATAGTAAACTAATTTGTCCCCCTCAACAGAGACCACCTCTCTTATCAGGTCAGATTTCCGATACACTGAGATAGTAAACTAATTTGTCCCCCTCAACAGAGACCACCTCTCTTATCAGGTCAGATTTCAGATACACTGAGATAGTAAACTAATTTTTCCCCCTCAACAGAGACCACCTCTCTTATCAGGTCAGATTTCAGATACACTGAGATAGTAAACTAATATTTCCCCCTCAACAGAGACCACCTCTCTTATCAGGTCAGATTTCAGATACACTGAGATAGTAAACTAATTTGTCCCCCTCAACAGAGACCACCTCTCTTATCAGGTGAGATTTCAGATACACTGAGATAGTAAACTAATTTGTCCCCCTCAACAGAGACCACCTCTCTTATCAGGCCAGATTTCAGATACACTGAGATAGTAAACTAATTTGTCCCCCTCAACAGAGACCACCTCTCTTATCAGGTCAGATTTCAGATACACTGAGATAGTAAACTAATTTGTCCCCCTCAACTGAGACCACCTCTCTTATCAGGCCAGATTTCAGATACACTGAGATAGTAAACTAATTTGTCCCCCTCAACAGAGACCACCCCTATTATAAGGCCAGATTTCAGATACACTGAGATAGTAAACTAATTTGCCCCCTCAACAGAGACCACCTCTCTTATCAGGTCAGATTTCAGATACACTGAGATAGTAAACTAATTTGTCCCCCTCAACAGAGACCACCTCTCTTATCAGGTCAGATTTCTGATACACTGAGATAGTAAACTAGTTTGTCCCCCTCAACAGAGACCACCTCTCTTATCAAGTCAGATTTCTGATACACTGAGATAGTAAACTAATTTGTCCCCCTCAACAGAGACCACCTCTCTTATCAAGTCAGATTTCTGATACACTGAGATAGTAAACTAATTTGTCCCTCTCTACAGAGACCACTTCTCTTATCAGGTCAGATTTCAGATACACTGAGATAGTAAACTAGTTTGTCCCTCTCTACAGAGACCACCTCTCTTATCAGGTCAGATTTCTGATACACTGAGATAGTAAATTAGTTTGTCCCTCTCTACAGAGACCACCTCTCTTATCAGGCCAGATTTCAGATACACTGAGATAGTAAACTACTTTGTCCCCCTCAACAGAGACCACCTCTCTTATCATGTCAGATTTCTGATACACTGAGATAGTAAACTAATTTTTCCCCCTCAACAGAGGCCACCTCTCTTATCAGGTCAGATTTCAGATACACTGAGATAGTAAACTAATTTGTCCCCCTCAACAGAGACCACCTCTCTTATCAGGCCAGATTTCAGATACACTGAGATAGTAAACTAATTTTTCCCCCTCAACAGAGACCACCTCCCTTATCAGGTCAGATTTCAGATACATTGAGATAGTAAACTAATTTGTCCCCCTCAACTGAGACCACCTCTCTTATCAGGCCAGATTTCAGATACACTGAGATAGTAAACTAATTTGTCCCCCTCAACAGAGACCACCCCTATTATAAGGCCAGATTTCAGATACACTGAGATAGTAAACTAATTTGCCCCCTCAACAGAGACCACCTCTCTTATCAGGTCAGATTTCAGATACACTGAGATAGTAAACTAATTTGTCCCCCTCAACAGAGACCACCTCTCTTATCAGGTCAGATTTCTGATACACTGAGATAGTAAACTAATTTGTTCCCCTCAACAGAGGCCACCTCTCTTATCAGGTCAGATTTCTGATACACTGAGATAGTAAACTAGTTTGTCCCTCTCTACAGAGACCACTTCTCTTATCAGGTCAGATTTCAGATACACTGAGATAGTAAACTAGTTTGTCCCTCTCTACAGAGACCACCTCTCTTATCAGGTCAGATTTCTGATACACTGAGATAGTAAATTAGTTTGTCCCTCTCTACAGAGACCACCTCTCTTATCAGGCCAGATTTCAGATACACTGAGATAGTAAACTACTTTGTCCCCCTCAACAGAGACCACCTCTCTTATCATGTCAGATTTCTGATACACTGAGATAGTAAACTAATTTTTCCCCCTCAACAGAGGCCACCTCTCTTATCAGGTCAGATTTCAGATACACTGAGATAGTAAACTAATTTGTCCCCCTCAACAGAGACCACCTCTCTTATCAGGTCAGATTTCAGATACACTGAGATAGTAAACTAATTTTTCCCCCTCAACAGAGACCACCTCTCTTATCAGGCCAGATTTCAGATACACTGAGATAGTAAACTAGCTTGTCACTCTCAACAGAGACCACCTCTCTCATCAGGTCAGATTTCTGATACACTGAGATAGTAAACTAGTTTGTCCCCCTCAACAGAGACCACCTCTCTTATCAAGTCAGATTTCTGATACACTGAGATAGTAAACTAATTTTTCCCCCTCAACAGAGACCACCTCTCTTATCAGGCCAGATTTCAGATACACTGAGATAGTAAACTAGTTTGTCCCCCTCAATCGAGGCCACCTCTCTTATCAGGCCAGATTTCAGATACACTGAGATAGTAAACTAGTTTGTCCCCCTCAATCGAGGCCACCTCTCTTATCAAGTCAGATTTCTGATACACTGAGATAGTAAACTACTTTGTCCCCCTCAACAGAGACCACCTCTCTTATCAAGTCAGATTTCAGATACACTGAGATAGTAAACTAATTTGTCCCCCTCAACAGAGACCACCTCTCTTATCAGGTCTGATTTCAGATACACTGAGATAGTAAACTAGTTTGTCACCCTCAACAGAGACCACTTCTCTTATCAGGCCAGATTTCTGATACACTGAGATAGTAAACTAGTTTGTCCCCCTCAACAGAGACCACATCTCTTATCAGGCCAGATTTCTGATACACTGAGATAGTAAACTAGTTTGTCCCACTCAACAGAGACCACCTCTCTTATCAGGTTAGATTTCAGATACACTGAGATAGTAAACTAGTTTGTCCCCCTCAATCAAGGCCACCTGTATTATAAGGCCAGAAATGGTTGCCTCATAAGAGAGGGGTACTGGAGTATAGGGTTAGAAGCTCTTACCTATGTGATCTATGTTTCTCCACTGGTTGATGGCTAGAATTTCATTACTGTACTGGAACCATGACAAATATTTCATCCATAGCAACCAGTCTGGTATAGTACTGAAGTAAATACATAGGATGAGAAATTAAAAAAGAAATAGCCTTTTTTTTATTTTTTTTTATATTAAAATTAAATCTATTTTCCTGTGTACATATGAACTCAGAAGTCCAGGATATTCCTGAGGCTTACATACATTTAATACACACAAAACAATACTACATAATACAATACATATATATTTATAGTGAGTATATTAGTTTTTAGACAAAAAAAATGAGATAAGCAAAAAATAAAGAAATAAAGAAGACATTGGTTGTGCTAAAATGGTTTATAGAGATCAAATAAAAATGTTCCTGTATTTTTATTTAAAATGGGGAGATTTAGTAATTCTTCTTCTTCTTTAGATATACAGTACTCCTTCAAGACGTTGAAGATTACGTACTGTTGCATGCGTGGGCATTTACAAAAATATTTACATAAATTTCATGAAAGTGAAATAAAGTGAAATCAAAAGTGTGAATAAATCAAAAAATAACTATGTACAATTGTATTTGAAATTTAAATGTTTAAGAGAACAGCGGGTGTTATCTGTTCTCTGAAAGAGTCTATAGATGAACTTGAGATAATTGTCTGTGGTAAGATGTTCCATTGTACTATAGTATGTGGAAAAAATGACCATTTGTATGTATCTTTTTGTGTTGTTATATGCCTAAATGTCTGATTGTGTGATTTTCTAGTTCTGCCGTCAGTTGGGATAGCAATTAAAGCGTGTGTTATTTTATACATCATGATCAATCTGGTTTTAAGACGGCGCTCAGCTAAAGTTGGCCAACCTAGAGTGTCAATCATTGAAGTGACACTACTAGTATTATGGTAATTGTTTTAAACATAGCGAGCAGCTCGTCTTTGAACCATTTCTAGTTTGTTTATGTTGTCATGTGTATAAGGGTCCCAGATACTACAGCTTTATTCAAGTTTTGAGCCTCACTAGTCATGTTTGAAGGGTGTTTTCTTTTGAGTGATGGTGAGTACTGTACATTTATCTGGGTGGAAAGCCATAAGCCAATCGGCTTCCTACCTTGCAGCTGCATCAAGGTCAGATTGTAGTTTCTTGCAGTCGTCCTGACATGTTATTTCTTTATAAATGATACTGTCATCTGCAAAGAGTCTTAGTTTGCTGTGTGTAAGATATTCCGGAAAGTCATTGATGTAAATTAGAAAAAGAATTGGACCGAGTACTGTACCCTGTGGAATGCCTGATGTAACTGGCACTGTGTTAGATGTTACTCCATCAATTACTACTGTTTGTGTTCTATCTGTTAAAAATGCCTGAATCCAGTTTAGATGCACTATTACTTTTGAATTCTATTTGAAACATTTGTTTCTTTTCTATTATATCTAAATAGCCTTTATAAGAAATTCAATAATAGATCAATACTATGTCAGGAGGATGCAGTGTCTTATAACAAGGAAGACTTTAATAATGTTAACAAAGAAATAAATAAAACTAGAACTGTGAGTGACCTCACTGAGTGATACCCCCACTTGTAATACTATGATGTTCAAACTTTGGAATACAGGTATATTAGCAAGTTACCTATGAAAAATGAATGGATATGGAGTTATGTCAAGGAGACAACATCCCATCTCCAAAATAAACTAACCAAGAACATACATCTAGGGGTCGCCACAAGGTCTTCAACAAAGTGGGATTGTTTAAAACCCATATACCCATAAATAATTATACGAGAGAAAAAAAGATTTTAAATTATCTCCCTTTCTACATTTTGGAAAGCAAATATCCAGATGTGAAAAGGTCAATTAAAATCTTATTTCATTCAGGAATAGTTACACTTACATCACCTTCCAAATTTTTGACAGGAACCATATTCCTTCATGCACATCTGCAGGCAGTGTATTACAACTGTGTAAAGTTTCATTTAAATCCAATGAGCTGTTTAGGAGGAGTTGCGCTTACAAGTCCATCTCTCCATACAGAACGTATTTCAGAGTATAAGTTAAATTATCTCCCCTTCCAAATTTTGGACAGCAACCATATTCCTTCATGCACATCTGCAGGTAGTGTATTACAACTGTGTAAAGTTTCATATAAATCCAATAAGCTGTTTAGAAGGAGTTGTGCTTACAAGGTACATGCCCTCCTTCTTTTTGTGAAAGTACAAGTTGAATTATCTCCCCTTCCAAATTTTAGACAGCGACCATATTTCTTCATGCACATCTGCAGGTAGTGTACTACAACTGTGTAAAGTTTCACAAATTTCCAATAAGCCGTTTAGGAGGAGTTGTGCTTACAAGGTACACGACCCCCCTTTTCGTCAAAGTATAAGTTGAATTATCTCCCCTTCTAAATTTTAGACAGCAACGGTATTCCTTCATGCACATCTGCAGGTTGTGTACTACAACTGTGTAAAGTTTCATAAAAATTCAATAAGCAGTTTAGCAAGAGTTGTACTTAACAGGTACATGCCCCCTCCCCTTTTCGTGAAAGTATAAGTTGTATTACATCCCCTTTTAAATTTTGGACAGCAACCATATTTCTTCATGCACATCTGCAGGTAGTGTACTACAACTGTGTAAAGTTTCATAAAAATCCAATAAGCCGTTTAAGAGGAGTTGCGCTTACAAGGTACATGGACGGACGGATCGGGTGATTCCTATTTACACCCCAAACTTTGTCTGCAGGGGGTATAAAGACAAAAATTAACTTATCATTCCTCTACAGTGATGGTCAACAATTCCACCAATATCAACAGCTACCTCTGATAATTAACTTATCATCCCTCTACAGTGATGGTGGTCAACAATTCCACCAATATCAACAGCTACCTCTGATAATTAACTTATCATCCCTCTACAATGATGGTCAACAATTCCACCAATATCAACAGCAACCTCTGATAATTAACTTATCATCCCTCTACAGTGATGGTCAACAATTCCACCAATATCAACAGCTACCTCTGATAATTAACTTATCATCCCTCTACAGTGATGGTGGTCAACAATTCCACCAATATCAACAGCTACCTCTGATAATTAACTTATCATCCCTCTACAATGATGGTCAACAATTCCACCAATATCAACAGCTACCTCTGATAATTAACTTATCATCCCACTACAATGATGGTCAACAATTCCACCAATATCAACAGCTACCTCTGATAATTAACTTATCATCCCTCTACAGTGATGGTCAACAATTCCACCAATATCAACAGCTACCTCTGATAATTAACTTATCATCCCTCTACAGTGATGGTGGTCAACAATTCCACCAATATCAACAGCTACCTCTGATAATTAACTTATCATCCCTCTACAATGATGGTCAACAATTCCACCAATATCAACAGCTACCTCTGATAATTAACTTATCATCCTTCTACAGTGATGGTCAACAATTCCACCAATATCAACAGCTACCTCTGATAATTAACTTATCATCCCTCTACAATGATGGTCAACAATTCCACCAATATCAACAGCTACCTCTGATAATTAACTTATCATCCCTCTACAGTGATGGTCAACAATTCCACCAATATCAACAGGTACCTCTGATAATTAACTTATCATCCCTCTACAGTGATGGTGGTCAACAATTCCATCAATATCAACAGCTACCTCTGATAATTAACTTATCATCCCTCTACAATGATGGTCAACAATTCCACCAATATCAACAGCTACCTCTGATAATTAACTTATCATCCCTCTACAGTGATGGTCAACAATTCCACCAATATCAACAGCTACCTCTGATAATTAACTTATCATCCCTCTACAATGATGGTCAACAATTCCACCAATATCAACAGCTACCTCTGATAATTAACTTATCATCCCTCTACAGTGATGGTCAACAATTCCACCAATATCAACAGCTACCTCTGATAATTAACTTATTATCCCTCTACAGTGATGGTCAACAATTCCACCAATATCAACAGCTACCTCTGATTTCAAAGCATGTATTATAATATGATTTGGTAGTACTTAAGTAGCCCCCTTTTATAAAGCCCCTTTCACCAAAGGCCACCCCCCACCCCCCCCTTTATCATGCCAGATTTCAGATGCATTGAGATAGTAAAATACCACTAAATTGCTCCCTCAAAAGAAGCCATCCCTCTTATAAGGGCACAATTTTCTTGTATAAGGGATAGTCTTGTCAGAGGGGGACTACAGGGTTCACGAAATTCTATATAGGTTTCGTGGTACTTGTGAAAAAGATATTAGTCCTCATTAATATTCTATTGCAAAATACCAATCTTGTGTCAGTTCTTAGAAAGATGTGCCCAAATATTGCTGGTCATATCTGACAGGAAAGAAAATTTTGTGAATTCTGGGACTACTGTATCACAAAAACGACCACAGCATAACTATTATATTGGTTTACTTCAAATCTAAAAGAAAAAAAATGTAACATGTTATTATAGTACTTACTCGTTCTGTACAAAGAAACCACCAAACAACATCAACGGAATCAATAAAGGTGGAGCGATGGCTAGCGCCACGGTCGGAGAACTTGATAGAGTAGATATTATCATACCTACAAATAAAACAAATTGATAATAACGTCAGGTTTTCTATATCTATCTGTCCAATACATTATATGTTTGAATTGTTCTTATAATCAAAAAAATGCTAAAACATTTTTGAATGTCTCGTAAGTTAATATCTGTGATCTCTATTGTAAGCTAATATCTGTGATCTCTCTCGTAAGTTAATATCTGTGATCTCTATTGAATAAGTTAATATATGTGATCTTTATTGTAAGTTAATATCTGTGATCTCTATTGTAAGTTAATATCTGTGATCTCTATTGAATAAGTTAATATCTGTGATCTCTATTGAGTAAGTTAATATCTGTGATCTCTATTGTAAGTTAATATCTGTGATCTCTATTGTAAGTTAATATCTGTAATCTCTATTGTAAGTTAATATCTGTAATCTCTATCGTAAGTTCATATCGGTGTGATTTCTATTGTAAGCTAATATCTGTGATCTCTACTGAATAAGTTAATATCTGTGATCTCTATTGTAAGTTAATATCTGTGATCTCTATTGTAAGTTAATATCTGTAATCTCTATCGTAAGTTCATATCTGTGATCTCTATTGTAAGTTAATATCTGTGATCTCTATTGAATAAGTTAATATCTGTGATCTCTATTGTAAGTTAATATCTGTGATCTCTATTGTAAGTTAATATCTGTGATCTCTATTGTAAGTTAATATCTGTGATCTCTATTGAATAAGTTAATATCTGTGATTTCTATTGTAAGTTAATATCTGTGATCTCTATTGTAAGTTAATATCTGTTATCTCTATTGTAAGTTAATATCTGTGATCTCTATTGTAAGTTAATATCTGTAATCTCTATTGTAAGTTAATATCTGTGATCTCTATTGTATGTTAATATCTGTGATCTCTATTGAATAAGTTAATATCTGTGATCTCTATTGTAAGTTAATATCTGTGATCTCTATTGTAAGTTAATATCTGTGATCTCTCTCGTAAGTTAATATCTGTGATCTCTATTGTAAGTTAATATCTGTGATCTCTATTGAATAAGTTAATATCTGTGATCTCTATTGTAAGTTAATATCTGTGATCTCTATTGTAAGTTAATATCTGTGATCTCTATTGTAAGTTAATATCTGTGATCTCTATTGTAAGTTAATATCTGTAATCTCTATTGTAAGTTAATATCTGTGATCTCTATTGTAAGTTAATATCTGTAATCTCTATCGTAAGTTCATATCTGTGATCTCTCTCGTAAGTTCATATCGGTGTGATTTCTATTGTAAGTTAATATCTGTGATCTCTATTGAATAAGTTAATATCTGTGATCTCTATTGTAAGTTAATATCTGTGATCTCTATTGTAAGTTCATATCGGTGTGATTTCTATTGTAAGTTAATATCTGTGATCTCTATTGAATAAGTTAATATCTGTGATCTCTATTGTAAGTTAATATCTGTGATCTCTATTGTAAGTTAATATCTGTAATCTCTATCGGAAATTTATATCTGTGATCTCTCTCGTAAGTTAATATCTGTGATCTCTATTGTAAGTTAATATCTGTGATCTCTATTGAATAAGTTAATATCTGTGATCTCTATTGTAAGTTAATATCTGTGATCTCTATTGTAAGTTAATATCTGTGATCTCTCTCGTAAGTTAATATCTGTGATCTCTATTGTAAGTTAATATCTGTGATCTCTATTGAATAAGTTAATATCTGTGATCTCTATTGTAAGTTAAAATCTGTGATCTCTATTGTAAGTTAATATCTGTGATCTCTATTGTAAGTTAATATCTGTAATCTCTATTGTAAGTTAATATCTGTGATCTCTATTGTAAGTTAATATCTGTGATCTCTCTCATAAGTTAATATCTGTGATCTCTATTGTAAGTTAATATCTGTGATCTCTATTGTAAGTTAATATCTGTGATATATATTGTAAGTTAATATCTGTGATCTCTATTGAATAAGTGAGTGAATAATTGTTGCTTAATGCCAAATGAGAAATTTGTAGGTTATATGATGGCGAGAACAAATTACATTCAATGAAATGATGATGATGTCTGCTTTGTACTAGAACAACAGGTACCATTTAACAGGTTGGTCCACCACTTAACAGGTCCAGCTGTGCATTAAAGACCCATATCCTACCAAACTAGACTGATAAAGTATATTACAGGTAAATATAATTATCCTCTTCACTAGACTGATAAAGTATATTACAGGTAAATATACTTATCCTCTTCACTAGACTGATAAAGTATATTACAGGTAAATATACTTATCCTCTTCACTAGACTGATAAAGTATATTACAGGTAAATATACTTATCCTCTTCACTAGACTGATAAAGTATATTACAGGTAAATATACTTATCCTCTTTACTAGACTGATAAAGTATATTACAGGTAAATATACTTATCCTCTTCACTAGACTGATAAAGTATATTACAGGTAAATATACTTATCCTCTTCACTAGACTGATAAAGTATATTACAGGTAAATATACCTATCCTCTTCACTAGACTGATAAAGTATATTACAGGTAAATATACTTATCCTCTTCACTAGACTGATAAAGTATATTACAGGTAAATATACTTATCCTCTTCACTAGACTGATAAAGTATATTACAGGTAAATATACTTATCCTCTTCACTAGACTGATAAAGTATATTACAGGTAAATATACTTATCCTCTTCACTAGACTGATAAAGTATATTACAGGTAAATATACTTATCCTCTTCACTAGACTGATAAAGTATATTACAGGTAAATATACTTATCCTCTTTACTAGACTGATAAAGTATATTACAGGTAAATATACTTATCCTCTTCACTAGACTGATAAGGTATATTACAGGTAAATATATGTATCCTCTTCACTAGACTGATAAAGTATATTACAGGTAAATATACTTATCCTCTTTACTATACTGATAAAGTATATTACAGGTAAATATACTTATCCTCTTCACTAGACTGATAAGGTATATTACAGGTAAATATACTTATCCTCTTCACTAGACTGATAAAGTATATTACAGTTAAATATACTTATCCTCTTCACTAGACTGATAAGGTATATTACAGGTAAATATATTTATCCTCTTCACTAGACTGATAAAGTATATTACAGGTAAATATACCTATCCTCTTTACTAGACTGATAAAGTATATTACAGGTAAATATACTTATCCTCTTCACTAGACTGATAAAGTATATTACATGTAAATATACTTATCGTCTTCATCCCTGATGGCACATAAGGCATCATACTATTTTCAATTGTTAATGTTTCAGTAACTTAATCTAAATATAGACATTCTATTAATATCTGACCTACCAAATGATGCTGCCACGTTTGCCACTAATATAGCTATGCCACAACATATAAGAAATGCTTCCAAATTATAATATAATCCTGAAATATACAAAGATAAATCTTCAATAACAAGACAGTTCAAGATTGACATTAATTTGTCATAAGAAGGGATCTATATCCATGATATTTGTTGTCTAGGTAACTGATTTTCAGTAACTTTTTTTGGCATCTAGGTAACTCATTTTCAGTTGCTTTTTTTGGTATCTAGGTAACTCATTTTCAGTTACTTTTTTTGGTATCTAGATAACTCATTTTTCGTTGCTTTTTTTTAGTATCTAGGTAACATTTTTTGTACATGTAATCAATCTATTGTCATCTCTTTGTACATTAATTTACATTTCAAGAAGTGAAGACAATATTTATACTCACACATTACAGAGTAAAATGTGTTAAAATCTTTCATCTTGTTCTTACTTTTATAGATATAATCTATCTTAAGAAATACATGTACTAATATACTAATGGAAAAAAGAAACTGTGCATTCTAAAAATTAATATAAATTTTTTTATGACCGGGTATTTAATTTTTTATTAGTCATGACTAGTTGAAATATTGATTTTTATGCTATCGACCAGTCACGGGAAACTTGCACGGACTTTGACACGCTCTATGGGTACACCTCGTGTATTTGGCCTTCTTTTGTTTATCATTCTCGTTTAACGATTTGTGACTGTTTGAGGTTTACTAAGGTTTGTTTTTGCCCCTTCACATCAGAAAAACAGTTTTGTTTGAATGACATTAATTCCAGTGTTATGCCATGTCTCGACGAAAATCAGCGTCTTCGTGCTATTGGTATGCTCCAAGCTGGACTGGCACAGAACGTTGTCGCTAGACATATTGTCTGTCATCGCAACATGATACTGTCATTATGGAGACGATTTAGACAATCTGGCAACACTAGAAACCACAGACGTTCAGGTCGTCCACGTGTAATGTCACGTCATCAAGATAACCACATAAGGCTGGTGCATCTGAGAAATCGATTCCAGACGTCAAATCTCACTGCAAGAAGCATCCCTGGATTATGACCGATCAGCTCTAGAACAGTCCGCAATAGACTTCGTGAACATAACATCAGGCCAAGACGTCCCGCAATCTGTCCAATTTTGCTGCCTAGACACCGTGCAGCTAGGCTAACGTGGTGTAGACGTTATTTAAGATTCAGAATACAGGATTGGGCCAACATCCTGTTAACAGATGAATCCCGATTTCACCTAGACGGCAGTGATGGCCGTTTCCGTGTTAACTGCCATGTAGGAGAACGATATGCAGACGCCTGCGTCATTCAACGTCAATCGTTTGGTGGTGGCAGTGTTATGGTGTGGGGAGGCATAACAGCACATGGCAGAACACCATTGGTTGTTGTCGCCGGAAATCTGACCGGTATGCAGTATCGGGATGAAATTGTTCAGCCTTGTCATTCCGTTCATCCAAGCTCAGGCCAACAACGTCACATTTCAGCAGGACAACGCTCGACCACATGTTGCGCCAGTAGTGTGTGACTATCTTGACACAGTAAAATGTTGATGTGTTACCATGGCCAGCAGTTTCACCCGATCTTTCACCCATTGAGCATGTTTGGGATGAATGGAACAACGGTTACGCCATCTGCCAAATCAGCCAGTGACATTAGCGGAAATGGGTTTGGCATTGATCCGCATTTGGAACAATATCCCACAAGCATTTTTCAACAACTTAGTTAGATCAATGCGTCGCCGTTGCCAAGCATGCATTAATGCAAATGGTGGACACACGCTACTGACTTTGGTAATGTCTAAAGAGCTTTGTGTTGTTTAAAACGTTTACCAAATGAATTCAAGTGACGTTAAATGTTATTGGTCTGATAGTTTGGTGAAAAATGCATTATTCGACAATATACTGTACACAATTAATAAATTTTCTTTTCATATTGATCTTTAATTGGTTTTTCAGTAATGCACAGTTCTTTTTTCCACTAGTATATTTTTAACAATTATCCAGCCAACTATTGAAGAATCACAAGTACATAAGGCAGATAACACAATTATGCAGCATAAACCTCCCATAACCTATGGTCTTGTCCTAATTTCTTTGACATGATATGAGCTGTCTTTACAAATGTAGATACTAATAATCTTACCTGACATCCAGTAGAGTACAGCAGTAAATAAGACAGGTAACACTATAAGGCAGGGTAAATCTGTCATAGATTTACTTACCTGACATCCAGTAGAGTACAGCAGTAAATAAGACAGGTAACACTATAAGGCAGGGTAAATCTGTCATAGATTTACTTACCTGACATCCAGTAGAGTACAGCAGTAAATAAGACAGGTAACACTATAAGGCAGTGTAAATCTGTCATAGATTTACTTACCTGACATCCAGTAGAGTACAGCAGTAAATAAGACAGGCAACACTATAAGGCAGTGTAAATCTGTCATAGATTTACTTACCTGACATCCAGTAGAGTACAGCAGTAAATAAGACAGGTAACACTATAAGGCAGGGTAAATCTGTCATAGATTTACTTACCTGACATTCAGTAGAGTACAGCAGTAAATAAGACAGGTAACACTATAAGGCAGGATAAATCTGTCATAGATTTACTTACCTGACATCCAGTAGAGTACAGCAGTAAATAAGACAGGTAACACTATAAGGAAGGGTAAATCTGTCATAGATTTACTTACCTGACATCCAGTAGAGTACAGCAGTAAATAAGACAGTTAACACTATAAGAGAGGGTAAATCTGTCATAGATTTACTTACCTGACATCCAGTAGAGTACAGCAGTAAATAAGACAGGTAACACTATAAGAGAGGGTAAATCTGTCATAGATTTACTTACCTGACATCCAGTAGAGTACAGCAGTAAATAAGACAGGTAACACTATAAGGCAGGGTAAATCTGTCATAGATTTACTTACCTGACATCCAGTAGAGTACAGCAGTAAATAAGACAGGTAACACTATAAGGCAGTGTAAATCTGTCATAGATTTACTTACCTGACATCCAGTAGAGTACAACAGTAAATAAGACAAGTAACACTATAAGGCAGGGTAAATCTGTCATAGATTTACTTACCTGACATCCAGTAGAGTACAGCAGTAAATAAGACAGGTAACACTATAAGGCAGGGTAAATCTGTCATAGATTTACTTACCTGACATCCAGTAGAGTACAGCAGTAAATAAGACAGGTAACACTATAAGGCAGGATAAATCTGTCATAGATTTACTTACCTGACATCCAGTAGAGTACAGCAGTAAATAAGACAGGTAACACTATAAGGCAGTGTAAATCTGTCATAGATTTACTTACCTGACATCCAGTAGAGTACAGCAGTAAATAAGACAGGTAACACTATAAGGCAGGGTAAATCTGTCATAGATTTACTTACCTGACATCCAGTAGAGTACAGCAGTAAATAAGACAGGCACCACTATAAGGCAGGGTAAATCTGTCATAGATTTACTTACCTGACATCCAGTAGAGTACAGCAGTAAATAAGACAGGTAACACTATAAGGCAGGGTAAATCTGTCATAGATTTACTTACCTGACATCCAGTAGAGTACAGCAGTAAATAAGACAGGTAACACTATAAGGCAGGGTAAATCTGTCATAGATTTACTTACCTGACATCCAGTAGAGTACAGCAGTAAATAAGACAGGTAACACTATAAGGCAGTGTAAATCTGTCATAGATTTACTTACCTGACATCCAGTAGAGTACAGCAGTAAATAAGACAGTTAACCCTATAAGATAGGGTAAATCTGTCATAGATTTACTTACCTGACATCCAGTAGAGTACAGCAGTAAATAAGACAGGTAACACTATAAGGCAGGGTAAATCTGTCATAGATTTACTTACCTGACATCCAGTAGAGTACAGTAGTAAATAAGACAGGTAACACTATAAGGCAGGGTAAATCTGTCATAGATTTACTTACCTGACATCCAGTAGAGTACAGCAGTAAATAATTAGACAGGTAACACTATAAGGCAGTGTAAATCTGTCATAGATTTACTTACCTGACATCCAGTAGAGTACAGCAGTAAATAAGACAGGTAACACTATAAGGCAGGATAAATCTGTCATAGATTTACTTACCTGACATCCAGTAGAGTACAGCAGTAAATAAGACAGGTAACACTATAAGAGAGGGTAAATCTGTCATAGATTTACTTACCTGACATCCAGTAGAGTACAGCAGTAAATAAGACAGGTAACACTATCAGGCAGTGTAAATCTGTCATAGATTTACTTACCTGACATCCAGTAGAGTACAGCAGTAAATAAGACAGGTAACACTATAAGAGAGGGTAAATCTGTCATATATTTACTTACCTGACATCCAGTAGAGTACAGCAGTAAATAAGACAGGTAACACTATAAGGCAGGGTAAATCTGTCATAGATTTACTTACCTGACATCCAGTAGAGTACAGCAGTAAATAAGACAGGTAACACTATAAGGCAGGGTAAATCTGTCATAGATTTACTTACCTGACATCCAGTAGAGTACAGCAGTAAATAAGACAGGTAACACTATAAGGCAGGGTAAATCTGTCATAGATTTACTTACCTGACATCCAGTAGAGTACAGCAGTAAATAAGACAGGTAACACTATAAGGCAGGGTAAATCTGTCATAGATTTACTTACCTGACATCCAGTAGAGTACAGCAGTAAATAAGACAGGTAACACTATAAGGCAGGGTAAATCTGTCATAGATTTACTTACCTGACATCCAGTAGAGTACAGCAGTAAATAAGACAGGTAACACTATAAGGCAGGGTAAATCTGTCATAGATTTACTTACCTGACATCCAGTAGAGTACAGCAGTAAATAAGACAGGTAACACTATAAGGCAGGGTAAATCTGTCATAGATTTACTTACCTGACATCCAGTAGAGTACAGCAGTAAATAAGACAGGTAACACTATAAGGCAGGGTAAATCTGTCATAGATTTACTTACCTGACATCCAGTAGAGTACAGCAGTAAATAAGACAGGTAACACTATAAGGCAGGGTAAATCTGTCATAGATTTACTTACCTGACATCCAGTAGAGTACAGCAGCAAATAAGACAGGTAACACTATAAGAGAGGGTAAATCTGTCATAGATTTACTTACCTGACATCCAGTAGAGTACAGCAGTAAATAAGACAGTTAACACTATAAGAGAGGGTAAATCTGTCATAGATTTACTTACCTGACATCCAGTAGAGTACAGCAGTAAATAAGACAGGTAACACTATAAGGCAGGGTAAATCTGTCATAGATTTACTTACCTGACATCCAGTAGAGTACAGCAGTAAATAAGACAGGTAACACTATAAGGCAGGGTAAATCTGTCATAGATTTACTTACCTGACATCCAGTAGAGTACAGCAGTAAATAAGACAGGTAACACTATAAGGCAGTGTAAATCTGTCATAGATTTACTTACCTGACATCCAGTAGAGTACAGCAGTAAATAAGAGAGGTAACACTATAAGGCAGGGTAAATCTGTCATAGATTTACTTACCTGACATCCAGTAGAGTACAGCAGTAAATAAGACAGGTAACACTATAAGAGAGGGTAAATCTGTAATAGATTTACTTACCTGACATCCAGTAGAGTACAGCAGTAAATAAGACAGGTAACACTATAAGGCAGGGTAAATCTGTCATAGATTTACTTACCTGACATCCAGTAGAGTACAGCAGTAAATAAGACAGGTAACACTATAAGAGAGGGTAAATCTGTCATAGATTTACTTATCTAACATCCAGTAGAGTACAGCAGTAAATAAGACAGTTAACACTATAAGAGAGGATAAATCTGTCATAGATTTACTTATCTAACATCCAGTAGAGTACAGCAGTAAATAAGACAGGTAACACTATAAGAGAGGGTAAATCTGTCATAGATTTACTTACCTGACATCCAGTAGAGTACAGCAGTAAATAAGACAGGTAACACTATAAGGCAGGGTAAATCTGGCATAGATTTACTTACCTGACATCCAGTAGAGTACAGCAGTAAATAAGACAGGTAACACTATAAGAGAGGATAAATCTGTCATAGATTTACTTACCTGACATCCAGTAGAGTACAGCAGTAAATAAGACAGGTAACACTATAAGAGAGGGTAAATCTGTCATAGATTTACTTACCTGACATCCAGTAGAGTACAGCAGTAAATAAGACAGGTAACACTATAAGGCAGTGTAAATCTGTCATAGATTTACTTATCTAACATCCAGTAGAGTACAGCAGTAAATAAGACAGGTAACACTATAAGAGAGGGTAAATCTGTCATATATTTACTTACCTGACATCCAGTAGAGTACAGCAGTAAATAAGACAGGTAACACTATAAGGCAGGGTAAATCTGGCATAGATTTACTTACCTGACATCCAGTAGAGTACAGCAGTAAATAAGACAGGTAACACTATAAGGCAGGGTAAATCTGTCATAGATTTACTTACCTGACATCCAGTAGAGTACAGCAGTAAATAAGACAGGTAACACTATAAGAGAGGGTAAATCTGTCATAGATTTACTTACCTGACATCCAGTAGAGTACAGCAGTAAATAAGACAGGTAACACTATAAGAGAGGGTAAATCTGTCATAGATTTACTTACCTGACATCCAGTAGAGTACAGCAGTAAATAAGACAGGTAACACTATAAGGCAGGGTAAATCTGTCATAGATTTACTTACCTGACATCCAGTAGAGTACAGCAGTAAATAAGACAGGTAACACTATAAGGGCAGGGTAAATCTGTCATAGATTTACTTACCTGACATCCAGTAGAGTACAGCAGTAAATAAGACAGGTAACACTATAAGGCAGGGTAAATCTGTCATAGATTTACTTACCTGACATCCAGTAGAGTACAGCAGTAAATAAGACAGGTAACACTATAAGGCAGGGTAAATCTGTCATAGATTTACTTACCTGACATCCAGTAGAGTACAGCAGTAAATAAGACAGGTAACACTATAAGGCAGGGTAAATCTGTCATAGATTTACTTACCTGACATCCAGTAGAGTACAGCAGTAAATAAGACAGGTAACACTATAAGGCAGGGTAAATCTGTCATAGATTTACTTACCTGACATCCAGTAGAGTACAGCAGTAAATAAGACAGGTAACACTATAAGGCAGGGTAAATCTGTCATAGATTTACTTACCTGACATCCAGTAGAGTACAGCAGTAAATAAGACAGGTAACACTATAAGGCAGGGTAAATCTGTCATAGATTTACTTACCTGACATCCAGTAGAGTACAGCAGTAAATAAGACAGGTAACACTATAAGGCAGGGTAAATCTGTCATAGATTTACTTACCTGACATCCAGTAGAGTACAGCAGTAAATAAGACAGGTAACACTATAAGGCAGGGTAAATCTGTCATAGATTTACTTACCTGACATCCAGTAGAGTAAGCAGTAAATAAGACAGGTAACACTATAAGGCAGGGTAAATCTGTCATAGATTTACTTACCTGACATCCAGTAGAGTACAGCAGTAAATAAGACAGGTAACACTATAAGAGAGGGTAAATCTGTCATAGATTTACTTACCTGACATCCAGTAGAGTACAGCAGTAAATAAGACAGTTAACACTATAAGGCAGGGTAAATCTGTCATAGATTTACTTACCTGACATCCAGTAGAGTACAGCAGTAAATAAGACAGGTAACAGTATAAGGCAGTGTAAATCTGTCATAGATTTACTTACCTGACATCCAGTAGAGTACAGCAGTAAATAAGACAGGCAACACTATAAGGCAGTGTAAATCTGTCATAGATTTACTTACCTGACATCCAGTAGAGTACAGCAGTAAATAAGACAGGTAACACTATAAGGCAGGGTAAATCTGTCATAGATTTACTTACCTGACATCCAGTAGAGTACAGCAGTAAATAAGACAGGTAACACTATAAGGCAGGGTAAATCTGTCATAGATTTACTTACCTGACATCCAGTAGAGTACAGCAGTAAATAAGACAGGTAACACTATAAGGCAGGGTAAATCTGTCATAGATTTACTTACCTGACATCCAGTAGAGTACAGCAGTAAATAAGACAGGTAACACTATAAGGCAGGGTAAATCTGTCATAGATTTACTTACCTGACATCCAGTAGAGTACAGCAGTAAATAAGACAGGTAACACTATAAGAGAGGGTAAATCTGTCATAGATTTACTTACCTGACATCCAGTAGAGTACAGCAGTAAATAAGACAGGTAACACTATAAGAGAGGGTAAATCTGTCATAGATTTACTTACCTGACATCCAGTAGAGTACAGCAGTAAATAAGACAGGTAACACTATAAGGCAGGGTAAATCTGTCATAGATTTACTTACCTGACATCCAGTAGAGTACAGCAGTAAATAAGACAGGTAACACTATAAGGCAGGGTAAATCTGTCATAGATTTACTTACCTGACATCCAGTAGAGTACAGCAGTAAATAAGACAGGTAACACTATAAGGCAGGGTAAATCTGTCATAGATTTACTTACCTGACATCCAGTAGAGTACAGCAGTAAATAAGACAGGTAACACTATAAGGCAGGGTAAATCTGTCATAGATTTACTTACCTGACATCCAGTAGAGTACAGCAGTAAATAAGACAGGTAACACTATAAGGCAGGGTAAATCTGTCATAGATTTACTTACCTGACATCCAGTAGAGTACAGCAGTAAATAAGACAGGTAACACTATAAGGCAGGGTAAATCTGTCATAGATTTACTTACCTGACATCCAGTAGAGTACAGCAGTAAATAAGACAGGTAACACTATAAGGCAGGGTAAATCTGTCATAGATTTACTTACCTGACATCCAGTAGAGTACAGCAGTAAATAAGACAGGTAACACTATAAGGCAGGGTAAATCTGTCATAGATTTACTTACCTGACATCCAGTAGAGTACAGCAGTAAATAAGACAGGTAACACTATAAGGCAGGGTAAATCTGTCATAGATTTACTTACCTGACATCCAGTAGAGTACAGCAGTAAATAAGACAGGTAACACTATAAGGCAGGGTAAATCTGTCATAGATTTACTTACCTGACATCCAGTAGAGTACAGCAGCAAATAAGACAGGTAACACTATAAGAGAGGGTAAATCTGTCATAGATTTACTTACCTGACATCCAGTAGAGTACAGCAGTAAATAAGACAGTTAACACTATAAGAGAGGGTAAATCTGTCATAGATTTACTTACCTGACATCCAGTAGAGTACAGCAGTAAATAAGACAGGTAACACTATAAGGCAGGGTAAATCTGTCATAGATTTACTTACCTGACATCCAGTAGAGTACAGCAGTAAATAAGACAGGTAACACTATAAGGCAGGGTAAATCTGTCATAGATTTACTTACCTGACATCCAGTAGAGTACAGCAGTAAATAAGACAGGTAACACTATAAGGCAGTGTAAATCTGTCATAGATTTACTTACCTGACATCCAGTAGAGTACAGCAGTAAATAAGACAGGTAACACTATAAGGCAGGGTAAATCTGTCATAGATTTACTTACCTGACATCCAGTAGAGTACAGCAGTAAATAAGACAGGTAACACTATAAGGCAGGGTAAATCTGTCATAGATTTACTTACCTGACATCCAGTAGAGTACAGCAGTAAATAAGACAGGTAACACTATAAGGCAGGGTAAATCTGTCATAGATTTACTTACCTGACATCCAGTAGAGTACAGCAGTAAATAAGACAGGTAACACTATAAGGCAGGGTAAATCTGTCATAGATTTACTTACCTGACATCCAGTAGAGTACAGCAGTAAATAAGACAGGTAACACTATAAGGCAGGGTAAATCTGTCATAGATTTACTTACCTGACATCCAGTAGAGTACAGCAGTAAATAAGACAGGTAACACTATAAGGAGGGTAAATCTGTCATAGATTTACTTACCTGACATCCAGTAGAGTACAGCAGTAAATAAGACAGGTAACACTATAAGAGAGGGTAAATCTGTCATAGATTTACTTACCTGACATCCAGTAGAGTACAGCAGTAAATAAGACAGGTAACACTATAAGAGAGGGTAAATCTGTCATAGATTTACTTACCTGACATCCAGTAGAGTACAGCAGTAAATAAGACAGGTAACACTATAAGAGAGGATAAATCTGTCATTCATAGATTTACTTACCTGACATCCAGTAGAGTACAGCAGTAAATAAGACAGTTAACACTATAAGAGAGGATAAATCTGTCATAGATTTACTTACCTGACATCCAGTAGAGTACAGCAGTAAATAAGACAGGTAACACTATAAGGCAGGGTAAATCTGTCATAGATTTACTTACCTGACATCCAGTAGAGTACAGCAGTAAATAAGACAGGTAACACTATAAGAGAGGGTAAATCTGTCATAGATTTACTTACCTGACATCCAGTAGAGTACAGCAGTAAATAAGACAGGTAACACTATAAGGCAGGGTAAATCTGTCATAGATTTACTTACCTGACATCCAGTAGAGTACAGCAGTAAATAAGACAGGTAACACTATAAGGCAGTGTAAATCTGTCATAGATTTACTTACCTGACATCCAGTAGAGTACAGCAGTAAATAAGACAGGTAACACTATAAGGCAGGGTAAATCTGTCATAGATTTACTTACCTGACATCCAGTAGAGTACAGCAGTAAATAATTAGACAGGTAACACTATAAGGCAGGGTAAATCTGTCATAGATTTACTTACATGACATCCAGTAGAGTACAGCAGTAAATAAGACAGGTAACACTATAAGGCAGGGTAAATCTGTCATAGATTTACTTACCTGACATCCAGTAGAGTACAGCAGTAAATAAGACAGGTAACACTATAAGGCAGGATAAATCTGTCATAGATTTACTTACCTGACATCCAGTAGAGTACAGCAGTAAATAAGACAGGTAACACTATAAGGCAGTGTAAATCTGTCATAGATTTACTTACCTGACATCCAGTAGAGTACAGCAGTAAATAAGACAGGTAACACTATAAGGCAGGGTAACTCTGTCATAGATTTACTTACCTGACATCCAGTAGAGTACAGCAGTAAATAAGACAGGCAACACTATAAGGCAGGGTAAATCTGTCATAGATTTACTTACCTGACATCCAGTAGAGTACAGCAGTAAATAAGACAGGTAACACTATAAGGCAGGGTAAATCTGTCATAGATTTACTTACCTGACATCCAGTAGAGTACAGCAGTAAATAAGACAGGTAACACTATAAGGCAGGGTCAATCTGTCATAGATTTACTTACCTGACATCCAGTAGAGTACAGCAGTAAATAAGACAGGTAACACTATAAGGCAGTGTAAATCTGTCATAGATTTACTTACCTGATATCCAGTAGAGTACAGCAGTAAATAAGACAGTTAACACTATAAGAGAGGGTAAATCTGTCATAGATTTACTTACCTGACATCCAGTAGAGTACAGCAGTAAATAAGACAGGTAACACTATAAGGCAGGGTAAATCTGTCATAGATTTACTTACCTGACATCCAGTAGAGTACAGCAGTAAATAAGACAGGTAACACTATAAGGCAGGGTAAATCTGTCATAGATTTACTTACCTGACATCCAGTAGAGTACAGCAGTAAATAATTAGACAGGTAACACTATAAGGCAGTGTAAATCTGTCATAGATTTACTTACCTGACATCCAGTAGAGTACAGCAGTAAATAAGACAGGTAACACTATAAGGCAGGATAAATCTGTCATAGATTTACTTACCTGACATCCAGTAGAGTACAGCAGTAAATAAGACAGGTAACACTATAAGAGAGGGTAAATCTGTCATAGATTTACTTACCTGACATCCAGTAGAGTACAGCAGTAAATAAGACAGGTAACACTATAAGGCAGTGTAAATCTGTCATAGATTTACTTACCTGACATCCAGTAGAGTACAGCAGTAAATAAGACAGGTAACACTATAAGAGAGGGTAAATCTGTCATATATTTACTTACCTGACATCCAGTAGAGTACAGCAGTAAATAAGACAGGTAACACTATAAGGCAGGGTAAATCTGTCATAGATTTACTTACCTGACATCCAGTAGAGTACAGCAGTAAATAAGACAGGTAACACTATAAGGCAGGGCAAATCTGTCATAGATTTACTTACATGACATCCAGTAGAGTACAGCAGTAAATAAGACAGGTAACACTATAAGGCAGGGTAAATCTGTCATAGATTTACTTACCTGACATCCAGTAGAGTACAGCAGTAAATAAGACAGGTAACACTATAAGGCAGGGTAAATCTGTCATAGATTTACTTACCTGACATCCAGTAGAGTACAGCAGTAAATAAGACAGGTAACACTATAAGGCAGGGTAAATCTGTCATAGATTTACTTACCTGACATCCAGTAGAGTACAGCAGCAAATAAGACAGTTAACACTATAAGAGAGGGTAAATCTGTCATAGATTTACTTACCTGACATCCAGTAGAGTACAGCAGTAAATAAGACAGTTAACACTATAAGAGAGGGTAAATCTGTCATAGATTTACTTACCTGACATCCAGTAGAGTACAGCAGTAAATAAGACAGGTAACACTATAAGGCAGGGTAAATCTGTCATAGATTTACTTACCTGACATCCAGTAGAGTACAGCAGTAAATAAGAAAGGTAACACTATAAGGCAGGGTAAATCTGTCATAGATTTACTTACATGACATCCAGTAGAGTACAGCAGTAAATAAGACAGGTAACACTATAAGAGAGGGTAAATCTGTCATAGATTTACTTATCTGACATCCAGTAGAGTACAGCAGTAAATAAGACAGGTAACACTATAAGGCAGGGTAAATCTGGCATAGATTTACTTACCTGACATCCAGTAGAGTACAGCAGTAAATAAGACAGGTAACACTATAAGGCAGGGTAAATCTGTCATAGATTTACTTACCTGACATCCAGTAGAGTACAGCAGTAAATAAGACAGGTAACACTATAAGGCAGGGTAAATCTGTCATAGATTTACTTACCTGACATCCAGTAGAGTACAGCAGTAAATAAGACAGGTAACACTATAAGAGAGGGTAAATCTGTCATAGATTTACTTATCTGACATCCAGTAGAGTACAGCAGTAAATAAGACAGGTAACACTATAAGGCAGTGTAAATCTGTCATAGATTTTTTTACCTGACATCCAGTAGAGTACAGCAGTAAATAAGACAGGCAACACTATAGGGCGGGGTAAATCTGTCATAGATTTTCTTACCTGACATCCAGTAGAGTACAGCAGTAAATAAGACAGGTAGCACTATAAGACAGGGTAAATCTGTCATAGATTTACTTACCTGATATCCAGTAGAGTACAGCAGTAAATAATTAGACAGGTAACACTATAAGGCAGGGTAAATCTGTCATAGATTTACTTACCTGACATCCAGTAGAGTACAGCAGTAAATAAGACGGGTAAGACTATAAGGCAGGGTAAATCTGTCATAGATTTACTTACCTGACATCCAGTAGAGTACAGCAGTAAATAAGACAGGTAACACTATAAGGCAGGATAAATCTGTCATAGATTTACTTACCTGACATCCAGTAGAGTACAGCAGTAAATAATTAGACAGGTAACACTATAAGGCAGGGTAAATCTGTCATAGATTTACTTACCTGACATCCAGTAGAGTACAGCAGTAAATAAAACAGGTAACACTATACGAGAGTGTAAATCTGTCATATATTTACTTACCTGACATCCAGTAGAGTACAGCAGTAAATAAGACAAGCAACACTATAAGGCAGGATAAATCTGTCATAGATTTACTTACCTGACATCCAGTAGAGAACAGTAGTAAATAATTAGACAGGTAACACTATAAGGCAGGGTAAATCTGTCATAGATTTACTTACCTGACATCCAGTAGAGTACAGCAGTAAATAAGACAGGTAACACTATAAGGCAGGGTAAATCTGTCATAGATTTACTTACCTGACATCCAGTAGAGTACAGCAGTAAATAAGACAGGTAACACTATAAGAGAGGGTAAATCTGTCATAGATTTACTTACCTGACATCCAGTAGAGTACAGCAGTAAATAAGACAGGTAACACTATAAGAGAGGGTAAATCTGTCATAGATTTACTTACCTGACATCCAGTAGAGTACAGCAGTAAATAAGACAGGTAACACTATAAGGCAGGGTAAATCTGTCATAGATTTACTTACCTGACATCCAGTAGAGTACAGCAGTAAATAAGACAGGTAACACTATAAGGCAGGGTAAATCTGTCATAGATTTACTTACCTGACATCCAGTAGAGTACAGCAGTAAATAAGACAGGTAACACTATAAGGCAGGATAAATCTGTCATAGATTTACTTACCTGACATCCAGTAGAGTACAGCAGTAAATAAGACAGGTAACACTATAAGGCAGGGTAAATCTGTCATAGATTTACTTACCTGACATCCAGTAGAGTACAGCAGTAAATAAGACAGGTAACACTATAAGGCAGGATAAATCTGTCATAGATTTACTTACCTGACATCCAGTAGAGTACAGCAGTAAATAAGACAGGTAACACTATAAGGGAGGGTAAATCTGTCATAGATTTACTTACCTGACATCCAGTAGAGTACAGCAGTAAATAAGACAGGTAACACTATAAGGCAGGGTAAATCTGTCATAGATTTACTTACCTGACATCCAGTAGAGTACAGCAGTAAATAAGACAGGTAACACTATAAGGCAGGGTAAATCTGTCATAGATTTACTTACCTGACATCCAGTAGAGTACAGCAGTAAATAAGACAGGTAACACTATAAGGCAGGGTAAATCTGTCATAGATTTACTTACCTGACATCCAGTAGAGTACAGCAGTAAATAAGACAGGTAACACTATAAGGCAGGGTAAATCTGTCATAGATTTACTTACCTGACATCCAGTAGAGTACAGCAGTAAATAAGACAGGTAACACTATAAGGGAGGGTAAATCTGTAATAGATTTACTTAGATAGTAAGTATCAACTCTATATAGACCACTACCATGCTCTCGTAAAAATATCGGCAATTCCAACGGAAAGTTCTGAAAGACATAGTTTTGCATAAATATTACTTCTACTAAATTGAAACAGAAAGTTAAGAAAAAAATGTAGATATTTTGCTTTATAAAAGATAAAAGTTAAATGAAACAATTGGTATGTATATATATATATTTTCTTTTCCAAATCTAGTCAAAACAAGAGGCCATCTTGAATTTCAGATCACCACTAAAAACAAAGGATCAAAGGGCTGCTGTGGTTGTGATTGTATGGTAGTTGGATTTACAACTACTTGTGCAATCAGTGCTTATCACTACTAAAGTTGTGAGTTCAACCCTGTTCATGGCAAGGTGTACTCGATACAGCATTGTGTGATAAAGTTTGTCAGTGACTTGCAGCAAGTTGGTGATTTACTCCGGTTTCCTCCACCAATAAAACTGATCACCATGATATAACTGAAATATTGTTGAAAGTGGCATAAAACACCATAAACCAACGACTCACAGGAACATTCTTACAATCTACTTAAAATAACATATTTGTTGTATCTTTTTATTTTTTTTCCTTTGGTCGTACACTAATATTCACGTCAATTTTGTTTTTTGTGGTTTTGAAGAAGATTGCTTCAAAGCACATTAAAATTATTTGGCTTTCCTATCTTTTGATTTTGAGCGTACCTGATGAAGGTTATTAGCGGAAATGCACACTAAATTTGATATCTACGTTTTTATTCCAAAAATTTCCTTTTTAAATTCAAACTCTTTTTCACATATCAATGCAAATGTTTAAAATATAAATAAAATCAGATATTAGAAACTTAAGATAATGCCTGGAAACCAATAGTCTGAGGCTCTAAGAAGCCGGTATCACTCATCTGGTTTTCAAGTAGTTCAAAAGAGGCTATTATCTGAGAACTTGTTTAGTCTGATCATGATGAAATGAGAAATCGTTGTAGAAGACCTGACAAATATCATTTGTATTAAGTTAAAACATTTGTACTTGCATGTGCATGTCAGGGGCGGATCCAGGATTTCAATTTAGGGGGGGGGGGGGGGGGGGCGCACTTAAAAAAATTGCACCGAGCGGAGGGAGGCGCGAACATTTTTGGGGTATTTCATGTGGAAAATAATGATTTTATGCCAAAAAATCTTATTTTTTCCACTTGCGGAGGGAGGTGCGAAAATTTTGGGGGTATTTCGTGTGAAAAATCACGATTTTTCGCCAAAAAATCTTATTTTTTCCAATTTTAGGGGGGTGCACGCCGGATGCACCCCCCTCCCCACCCTGGATCCGTCCCTGCATGTAGTGTCAGAGTAGGAAATGAAAAATAGTGATTTAACAATGAATTGCCCATGAGGGCCATATGATTTGAGCAATTAAAACGAAATTATAAAGTTGTATAGAGGACCTCACAGAAAGCATTTATACAAAGTTACAAATCATTGAGCCTTGTATCACAGTAGAGGATTCTTTTTTAAATTTATGTCAATCAAAACCAAGAATTGCCCATGTTTTATTTGGCCAAATCTAGATGAAATGAAGATTTTTTGTAGCGAACATCACAAAAATTATTTGCACTAAATCACAAATGCTGGTAATTTGGACATGTGGTTTAAGAGGAGAAGAATTGTTATAAAACTTTTGGAACTAAAATACTTTAGTACAGTTTTAAAATGTGTAAAAGATTATGAAATTATTTAAAACTAACATTTATCACAGTCAAATCTGATTTAGTGACCGCTTGTATTTAAATTTCTCTTCACAGTGCATTTTATATTAATTTAACCTGTATTTAGTGACCACCTGTCTTATATGATCCTATTTCAATGTTCACTTGGAATGTCACATTTAAGACAGGTTCGACTGTACATATAAATTGCATCTGCTGCTTAAATGATACATTATCTTATCTACCTCCTTTATTGGAGAAGTCTTGTTATTTGTTTCACTAATCTACCTCCTTTATTGGAGAAGTCTTGCTATTTGTTTCACTAATCTATCTCCTTTAGTGGAGAAGTCTTGTTATTTGCATCACTAATCTACCTCCATTATTGGAGAAGTCTTGTTATTTGTATCACTAATCTACCTCCTTTATTGGAGAAGTCTTGTTATTTGCATCACTAATCTACCTCCTTTATTAGAGAAGTCTTGTTATTTGTATCACTAATCTACCTCCTTTATTGGAGAAGTCTTGTTATTTGTATCACTAATCTACCTCCTTTATTAGAAAAGTTTTGTTATTTGTCTCATTAAACTAGTCCTAATTGTAAATGATATGAGCTGCAATCTATGATTAGGACTTGTTAAGTGAAATGCAGGTCTTAATGTGCATTCCACGGAAATCATGAGTGTAACCGTAGACTGAGGATTTGCAATAAGCTCATTGAAACAGTTGCCTGGTCCTCATAAAGGACGAAGTTCTTTTAATGGTAGGCTGTCCAATTTTTCCTCCTTTCTATATTGATAGCCAAATATCTGTTCACCGGAAGTTTAAAACAAATAGCTCAATTGATATTTAGAAACGCAAAAGAAATATATTTCAATGAAAAATTCCCAATTCTTTAATTATTTACTCTATGCAAAATCGAAATAAACTTGAAATAAAAAAATCTTTTTCCACGAAACTCTCGACGGAAGAGCAGCGTAGGTAAAATGAACGGAACAGCCATATCAAATCGGCTACAAAATTCATTCAAAATAAAAGATAATAACTTGTACGGATCATCGTATTATTGAAATTTTAGGACTTCGTCCTTCAAACAGGTTGCCCGTCTCATATTAATAAAACAGTATTCATTAAATATATATACAATATACGTACATTGTCGGTAAATATAAAATTTATTTGTACGAGCTTTAGAAACAGGCAGAATAACGAGCCTTTGGCGAGCTTTTCAGGCCTGTTTCGCAGCGAGTACAAATGAATTTTATATTTAACGACAATATACGTATATTGTGTTTATCCTGCAATGTCAAAAAGTCGCAAAACTTGTCAGATTTAAACAAAAAGGACAGAAACAAGCGTCATTCCTCGCCTTTCATAAATGTTGTCAAGGGTGTCTTTTTCGTGGTCCGCGTTACATTAGTACCAGTTTCATACTTGTCTGTGCCCTCCGTTGTACATAGCTACAGGGTACCAGGAAAGTTTATTCGTAGGCTGAAAAGTTTATTCGTATAGTACGAAAAGTTTATTCGTCTAGTACGAATAAAGCAAAAAGTTATTGGTATAGCATATTTGTACAGCAAATGTACTGATTGCAGGATAAATTTATCTATCTATTGTGTGAAATTCACATTTTGGCATTTATTTAAATCAAATACAAAGACTTTTTATAAGTGAAATTTTTTGTTTGCAGTGATGGGATTTCCAGGTTATATATAGAACTGTGAGGAATAAAATATGTTTCCAGTCCAGATTAAGTGAAGGTGTGTGGATATCTTGGAACAAACTAAATTATAGGACTGTCAGGAAGGGGCAATATAACTACCATTATTCTTCATGTAAAACATGCCAAAATATCAGTGAAAAACAATTTTGAGGCAGTCTCAATGTCTTCCAGCTGCCAGCTCCATTTTTTTTTGAAGAATCAATACAATTTTCATGTTTGAAAAAATAATTACAATATTCATAATAATATCAGAATAAATAAATACTATCAAAAATTTAATGTTAAATCTTTAAAAAAAAATTCATGAAATGTCAGAATTTCAAAAAACAACTTTGAAATTCTTTAGTAATTTTGACATGTTAATTCATTCTTCACAGTTATATATGACAGAGATTTGTAAACTCACATTAAGTAAACTAAACATAGTCGTAGCACTCATTTCAACAGTAATAATAAAAATGACACCAGCAATATTCATTAAGCGTTGTTGGTTGTAATCATTGTCTGGTTTTAAGAACACTACACCAAGGATAATGCCTATAAACTGTAAAATATAAACACTTACATTCAAGATCGCAAACATGTTTGAAAAACTCATGTTGGTCAGCAATAGAAAAAGAACTCCATTGACATTGACTACTTGTTTCTGATCATAGTCGTTGCTGTCATAGAGATATATAAGACCAAGAACAACACCAATGAACTGAAAAATAAATCAGAACAGCTATTATATTTCATATACATATTTTTGCTCCCAAACACTTGTAAATTATTTGGCTTTTCAATCCTTTGATTTCGAGCGTACTTGATGAAGGTTATTCCAGAAAAGTGTTGTGTACTCTGAATTTGATATCTACGTTTTTATTATTTGACTAAACAACTTGTGTGACCTCTTTACTCTGGAGTCCTACAAACACTATTCATTTCTTTAGATGTGCATGGCTAATTGATAGTAAATCTGTTAAAAGTATCAGTCATGACTTCTTTCTCCATAGAATAATGGTCTTTAACCAACAGATTATACCTTCCCTCAGGGGCAAGTGTGGGATGCCATTAACTGGTTAAACCCTGCCACCGTCTTGTGCCTGTCCTAAGCCAGGATCTGGATTTCAAATGTCATTGTCTTTTTTGCATTCAGTGATTTGAAATGAGAGATGGTTGTTCATTTTGTTGATATTGGTAAAATTATTGACCATCACTGTTTAAGCTCCCTTTTCCTTATCTATTCATTGGCTCATCACATATAGGGTCTAACACCGGGAGAGGTGCAAGATAGTAAAATCTGTGACAGCCGAGGGTAAGATTTAAATCGTATCGGATGAGGCTTGTCCGAGTCCAATACGATTTAAATCTTACCCGAGGGTGTCACAGATTTTACTATCTTGCACCTTTTACGGTGTTTGACTCTTTTTCTCACCCCTTTCTACCGTGTCAATGTTTGTTTACTTGTTGTGTAGTTTGGTGCATTAATTTGCGAACCATATCACAGCCACAGGACCAAAATGCCACGTAATAAAATTAAAGAGGTTCAAAATAATAAAGTTAACAAACTTGTGATAGATTCTACAATAACAAAATCTTGCACCTTTTACGATGTTTGCCACTTTTTCTCATCTCTTTCAATATTTGCTTACGTTGAAAAAATATAGAGTACTCTCCCTTGTTAGGTAACTAACGTAAATAAAAACAATTACCTCCCTTTGACCAACGTCAAATAATTTTTTTTACAGGCATTTATCGCTGTTGTAGTAGCATTTATAATATATTTATAAATACAACACATTGTATTTTATTGTGAAATGCATTTAAAATACTGTCAAGACATTATAAATCGACAATTTAATTCAACAATGGAAAACAATTTTGCGGAAAAAACGGTGTGTAGCTTGTCTTACCCTGGAGCCAGGGTAAAATAGAAAAATCTTTTTCACCTAAACTAACGGACTACTTTATCCAAGGGGTGAGAAATAGTCATCTTATTACCTTATCTATCCATTGGCCCATCACATAGCCATCTTATTACCTTATCTATTCATTGGCCCATCACATGGCCATCTTATTACCTTATCTATCCATTGGCCCATCACATAGCCATCTTATTACCTTATCTATTCATTGGCCCATCACATAGCCATCTTATTATCTTATCTATTCATTGGCCCATCACATAGCCATCTTATTATCTTATCTATTCATTGGACCGTCACATAGCCATCTTATTACCTTATCTATTCATTGGCCCATCACATAGACATCTTATCACCTTATCTATTCATTGGTCCATCACATAGCCATCTTATTATCTTATTTATTCATTGGTCCATCACATAGCCATCTTATTACCTTATCTATTCATTGGCCCATCACATAGCCATCTTATTACCTTATCTATTCATTGGCCCATCACATAGCCATCTTATTACCTTATCTATTCATTGGCCCATCACATAGCCATCTTATTACCTTATCTATTCATTGGCCCATCACATACCCATCTTATTACCTTCAAGATTAGTCATTTGTAAACATGTTTTCACAAATAAAGCTGTAATACGGCTTATATGACATAAAAAAAACAATAAATAAATCAATTTATCTAAATTATCAACCACTGTCCTATTTTTGTCTTTGGGAAAACAGTCAAGCTAGAGCCAGTCCATCCATACAGATTTTTACTATTTCATAAACATTTGCCATTGGCATCTATATTTAACGATGTTCCATTTGGCCATGAGGTCAGTAACCGTCATGTTAGTTGTGTGGTCTTCAGATGTATTGTGTGAAAACACTGTTGGTACTGGCTATCACTTCAATATTTGTTTTGGACATTTGCCACTCATGGCAAGGAGTAATCGATACAACCTTGGGTGATACAAATTGTCAAGTGACTTGCTAGTGGTTTAATACTTCAGGTACTCCATTATCCTTCACAAATAAAACTAAAAACCATAATATAACTCAAATATTGTTGTAAAAATGGTATTTAGTTGCATTTAAAAGACCCATTACCCCATCCATACAAATTAATAAAATAAATTATAATAGTAATTATAATAATAAAAAAAAAGAAAATGAAAATCAGTAACGCACCAGAAGTGTGAAAGCCAAGTTGTGAACCTATGGATGAACAATGACTAGTTATATAATTCTGAACCTTAGTCTTTGCTGTGATATCTATTTATTTTGCTTAGTGCTAGAATCTGCTTGCTTGCTTTCTAGAGCTTTTTATTTGCAAATCTGTTTCTTTTATTTGTGTGACTTCCCTCTCTGACCGACATTTCATTCTTAAAATATTGTGCAGAAAAGAAAATTGATGCCTGGTCACTTGTACATCATTCATTAATTGATGCCTGGTCACTTGTACATCATTCATTAATTGATGCCTGGTCACTTGTACATCATTCATTAATTGTTGCCTGGTCACTTGTACATCATTCATTAATTGATGCCTGGTCACTTGTACATCATTCATTAATTGATGCCTGGTCACTTGTACATCATTCATTTTATTATAAGTCAGACATATGCCACAACTCAGCCTAAAATTACTCTAGAAAACAATTTACATTTAATTCTTAGCATTTTGAAATTTTGGCATATTGTGGCAGATCTTTTTGAAAATGGTGGTTCGGAGGTCATTTTCGGTGTCACAGATGAACTCTTCACCCCATGTTTGCCCTGTATTTGCATTTTCATTGAAATCAGGGCAATTTGAATTTTTTGCCATTGTGGTAGCCATTTTGAAAATTCTGTATACATTCCCTTGAAGGGACTTATTTTTGTGCCAAATTTGGTTAAGATCCCTCAAACAATGTTCTGGTTATAAAGTATCAAATTTTTGTTCTATTTCTTTAAAAGTTATGACCTTGACCTTTCTGAAAATGCAGTTCGGTGGTTATTTTTGAGGTCATAGATGAACTCGTCACATCATGTTTGCCCTGTATATCAATTTTCGCTTAAATCTGGGCAAGGTCAATTTTTCGGCATTTTGGTGGCCATTTTGAAAATCACAGCCAAATTGGAAATTCCGGAAGTTCCGTAAACATCCATCTTGTAGGATCTATTTTTGTGCAAAATTTGGTTAAGAACCCTCAGACAATGTTCTGGTTAAAAAGTATCAAATTACTGTTCTATTTTTAGAAATTGTGATCTTGATCTTTGACCCACAAACCTCAAGTTCATGAGACTTGTTCCTCTCAGCATGAGGCATGTGTGTACTTAGTTTCTTGTACTTGAGATATTGTGCGGAAACAAAAAAGTATCACATTTTTGTTCTATTTTTAGAAGTTGCAACCTTGACCTTTGACCTACAAACCTCAATATCAATAGGCTTCATCCTCTCACCATCAGGCACGTGTGTACCAAGATTCATTTAGATCCGACATTTCGTTCTTAAGATATCGTGCGGAAACAAAATAAGTATCTAATTGTTGTTCTATTTTGAGAAGTTGTGACCTTGACCTTTGTCCTATGATCCTCAATATCAATAGGCTTCCTCCTCTTACCACCAGGCATGCGTGTACCAAGTTTCATTTAGATCAGACATTTCATTCTTAAGATATTGTGCGGAAACGAAAAAGTTGCCGCCCGGGCAACATTCATCATATTATAAGCCGAATTCGACTTCATCGCAACTCGGCTAAAAACTAATAATAATAAAACCGGTAATAAAATAAAAAGAAAAAATACTTACATAAAAATGAATCACCTTTTTCTAGTAAGAGTGCATTTTGTGTTCAAACATAGTCATTTATTATTTGATAAGGATACTTTCAATCGGTATAACCCTACATAATTTGATAAGGATACTTTCAATCGGTTTAACCCCACAACAATTTTGTGCCTGTCCTAAACCAGGAGCTGGATTTCAAACATCATGGTTTTTTTTGTTTTGTGTTCAGTAAATTAATACTAGAGGTAATTGCTTGTTTTAATGATATTAGTGGAATTGTTGACCATCAGCTTTTAAACTTTCTTTTCATAATTTCAGATTTGATAATTATAGACTGAACTAAAACATATTGGTAAATTCTATGCTTGATCATCATTGTTGCTATAGCAACTAAAAAATTAAACCTACAATTGTTTGGAAAACTTTGACTTTAAGAACCAATGGATCTCTAACATTCTGTGCCCAGGATCTCCATAGAAGACTTCCAAATTGCTGAACCCATCCTGACCCATAACTGAAAGTACAAAAAAAAACCAAGAATTTACTTTGTCAAAAGGTTCCACCTCCACTAAATATAACTATATTGAAAATGTTCAAGTTCCATAACTCCTGCAAAAATTGTCAAATCAAAATGGCGGGACAATATGCTCAACTACACATCATGACCAATTATCCTACTTAATATGAACGCTATCAGATCAATGATCTTGTCATGACCAATCATCCTACTAAATATGAATGCTATCAGATCAATGATCTTATCATCACCAATCATCCTACTAAATATGAACGCTATCAGATCAATGATCTTATCATGACCAATCATCCTTCTAAATATGAACACTATCAGATCAATGATCTTATCATGACCAATCATCCTACTAAATATGAATGCTATCAGATCAATGATCTTATCATGACCAATCATCCTACTAACTATGAACGCTATCAGATCAATGATCTTATCATGACCAATCATCCTACTAAATATGAATGCTATCGGATCAATGATCTTATCATGACCAATCATCCTACTAAATATGAATGCTATTGGATCAATGATCTTATCATGACCAATCATCATATTAAATATGAATGCTATCAGATCAATGATCTTATCATGACCAATCATCCTACCAAATATGAATGCTATCAGATCAATGATCTTATCATGACCAATCATCCTACTAAATATGAACGCTATCAGATCAATGATCTTATCATGATCAATCATCCTACTAAATATGAACGCTATCAGATCAATGATCTTATCATGACCAATCATCCTACTAAATATGAATGCTATCGGATCAATGATCTTATCATGACCAATCATCCTACTAAATATGAATGCTATCAGATCAATGATCTTATCATGATCAATCATCCTACTAAATATGAATGCTATCAGATCAATGATTTTATCATGACCAATCATCCTACTAAATATGAATGCTATCAGATCAATGATTTTATCATGACCAATCATCCTACTAAATATGAATGCTATCAGATCAATGATCTTATCATGACCAATCATCCTACTAAATATGAATGCTATCAGATCAATGATATTATCATGACCAATCATCCTACTAAATATGAATGCTATCAGATCAATGATCTTATCATGACCAATCATCCTACTAAATATGAATGCTATCGGATCAATGATCTTATCATGACCAATCATCCTACTAAATATGAACGCTATCGGATCAATGATCTTATCATGACCAATCATCCTTCTAAATATGAACACTATCGGATCAATGATCTTATCATGATCAATCATCCTACTAAATATGAACGCTATCAGATCAATGATCTTATCATGACCAATCATCCTACTAAATATGAATGCTATCGGATCAATGATCTTATCATGACCAATCATCCTACTAAATATGAACGCTATCGGATCAATGATCTTATCATGACCAATCATCCTACTAAATATGAATGCTATCAGATCAATGATC
This sequence comes from Bathymodiolus septemdierum, assembly GCA_963383655.1. NCBI lineage: Eukaryota > Metazoa > Mollusca > Bivalvia > Mytilida > Modiolidae > Bathymodiolus > Bathymodiolus septemdierum. The sequence continues at coordinate 4,620,833 of OY726517.1, read as the reverse complement.
TTATCATGACCAATCATCCTACTAAATATGAATGCTATCAGATCAATGATCTTAGAAGAGTTACATTCACAGAGTGAAGCATGAAGGACAAACGAGCAAACAAATGAATGAACGGACAAACTGAAAAATAATCGTATGCATGGCAACAAAATTAGGTACTTAACAACTCTCATATCTGGTTGTTTATCAATATCATTTAAAAAATATGCAAACATCATAAATTTTGTCTATTTCTGACAATTCTGTAGATATGTTGGACACCAGTGTGATTATTTCTGACAATTCTGTAGATATGTTGGACACCAGTGTGATTATTTCTGACAATTCTGTAGATATGTTGGACACCAGTGATTATTTCTGACAATTCTGTAGATATGTTGGACACCAGTGATTATTTCTGACAATTCTGTAGATATGTTGGACACCAGTGTGATTATTTCTGACAATTCTGTAGATATGTTGGACACCAGTGATTATTTCTGACAATTCTGTAGATATGTTGGACACCAGTGTGATTATTTAAATATATATGTAATAATACTTGCCAACTTGGCAAACTGTTTTAATTTGCAAAATGAAATATTTGGTTTGCACAAATGTAGAAAAAAACCCAAAGTAAAGTAACTGTGAAATGACCCCTTAAGGAGTGCATATTAGACAACAGAAAACGACACACAAACAAATTTTGCAGTTAAATATCCCTAAAAATGTAGAATTTTACTAGTTTAAAGATCTATCTAAAAGTTTTTATAATTCTGAATTAGCATTTGGTCAGTTGTAAGTTGTTTCTTATCCTTAAAAATCAAATAAAGAAAAAAAGTGTGTCAGCATCTTAAAATTAGGAGACAACGGTAAATAATGTATTTGTCAGACCATAAATAACCTGATGACCACAGACACATGGGTTCAAATGTTATTTACTGACTATGCATTTCTATTTTCTTTCACGATACAACATCATGTGATAAAGTTTGTCAGTGACTTGCGACAGGTCGTTGGTTTTCTCCGGGTTCCTCCACCAATAAAATTGACCGCCACGATATAACTGAAATATTGTTGAAAGTGGTGTTAAACACCTTACACCTAAACCTAAGCCTATTTTCTTTCACTCTTTGGCATCAATATAACTAACAACAACATTGTGTGAAGCCCATACTTTCTAAAATTTTCCTTTACTTTTACAACCACTGGCAGTTCTCTTTTTTCTGTTGTTTTGATATCTACTGATTTCAGATGCATTATGGGAATAAAATGATGTCTGCTGCTTATATATAGTCATGTAGACAACATATAAAATGATGTCTGCTGCTTATATGAGAGAACATCTTAAGTGGCTATTTATAGTCATGTACATTTGTAGACAACATAATAGGCAAAATTTCATGAATATAAATATTGACATTTTTTCCTAAATGAGTTATCTCCCTTGTATCATATATTTAGTTACCATAAATAAGACAACACAACATAAAATCATTTCTATTGGTACAGCACATAATATCAGATAAAAAAAATAGGTCCTTGAAGAAAAAAAACCCACTAAAATTTACTTAAGGAGTACATATTGGAGACTAGAAATTGACCCAAAAATCCAATTGCATTTAAATACATGTACATTGTACTCTTAAACATATATATTATTTACTTCATTAAAGATCTGTCTGATCTAACTTTGATAGTTAAAAACTTACTTGTTTCCCAAATGGGATACGAAATTGAAATGCGCGGCATACCAGATATGTTTAAGAATGAAATTAAAGTTATTATATGGAAATTAATATGGGATGACAAAGTAAATCAAATAGATCGAAATGTTTGTTGTTTGGACAAAAAAGAGGGTGGAAAGGGAATGCCAATTATTGAAAACTATATTAGGAGCAAACAAATAAAAATAATTTGCAAAATTATCCACAGCGATTTAGAATGCTGGAATTCTATTGGTAAATATTGGCTGAAAAAATATGATAATAGATTTGGTTCAGAGTATTTTCTATGTCAGTGTTCGGATATTTCTGGTCTAAATTTTACTTCTTTACCCTCATATTATCAAAAAGTGAATAAATCTTGGAATTTTTTTACTCAAATCATTTAGAGTAAACACACAGATGGATGTTTTATGTCAAACTATTTTTGGAAATGCTCGCCTCCTTTTCAACAAGAAACCTTTATTTTTCAAATCATTTAGTAAGAGTGGACTATAAAGAATTTCAGATATATGAGATTATCAAAATAAAACGTTTCTAGACAACATAACAATATATACTAAATTATAAAATAAGAGAAAATGGATTTCAAAATGGTCTAAAATTTAGACCTCAGTCCCAAAAGAGTTAGTTGAAAAAATTAAAACTCTTGATACTTACACAAATAAAAGAAAATGTAAATTATATATTGATAACAATCTATTTTTTTGTGATAGTAAAAATAGAATTATTCAGCATAAAGAAGTCAAATTTTTTTTTTCTTCAAAAATTATTAAATAAAACCGTGGAACCAAAATGCCAAAATAAATGAGAATTAATATACAACAAAAAAGTCATGTGGGAAGTAGTTTGGAACAAGATGAACTGTGAGCTAATGCTCACTTATGATACCCCCGCTCTTCTGCAAACAGGAAGTAGGAATCTGATGGGTCCAAAAACGCTTCCCACAATATGGGTACCTATATGAAGTTTGTGACCAAATATCAAATTTCTGCCATCAATAGTTGCTCAGAAAAATGTCCATATATGTTCAATGTGTATAAAAACCAATTAAGTCGGCAAACAGGAAGCAGGAATCTGACGGGTCCAAAAACACTTCCCACAATGTGGCATACCTATATGAAACTTGTGACCAAATATCAGATTCCTGTCATCAATAGTTGCTTAGAAAAATGTGACGAAAAATGTGCATATACAAATGTATGTTAAATGTGTATAAAAATCAACAAAATTGGCAAACAGGAAGTAGGAATCTGATGGGTCCAAAAACGCTTCCCACGATATGGGGTACCTATATGAAGCTTGTGACCAAATATCAGATTTCTGCCATCTATAGTTGCTGAGAAAAATGTGAAGAAAAATGTGCATATATGTTCAATGTGTATAAAAACCAACTAAGTCGGCAAACAGGAAGTAGGAATCTGACGGGTCCAAAAACGCTACCCACAATATGGTATACCTATATGACGCTTGTGACCAAATATCAGATTTCTGCCATCAACAATTACTGAGAAAAATATCTTGGACAGACGGAAGGACAGAGGTAAAACAGTATACCCCCCTCCCCCTTCGGGGAGCGGGGGTATAAAAACCTTAATTTATTAAGCTGCAAGCAAAAGATAATTCAATTTCAGTGAAAATGCATTCATTTTATTGTATACACAGAGTAGATTACAGAAAATGGGAAAATCAAATGGACTTTGCCATTTCTGTAAAAATAACACTGAAACTTTACAACATTTATTTTTTCAATTTTTAAAAATAAAACCAATTATTGAAGAATTAAACACAATGATTATTGCTTTATGTGATCAAACTTTTGTCTTAAATGAAGAAAATATTATGTTGGGTGTATATTTGTATAATAAACATAACATAAAGAAATACTATTTGTCAATTTTTTAATTTTTGTAGCAAAATGGGCAATATAGAAATTTAGAAAAGATATCAAATATAATAATAAAAAATTTGATACATTAAAAATTAAGCAAATGTTAAAAATAGAACTAAAAAGTAATACTGCATTAATTACAAAATCTCTCCTTTTAAATAAAAATATAGGAAAATTATTATTTGAAAATCTACAAACCAAATTAGCATAATATTCTGCTACCCATTTTGTATTTACATGTAACCAATATTTATTTATGTATTTTTTGCTTAACTTTTTTTTGTATAAAAACTAATATACTCACTATATATATATATTGTAATGTGTGTAGTATTATTTTGTGTGTATTAAATGTATGTAAACCTCAGGAATATCCTGGACTTCTGAGTTCATTTGTAAACAGGAAAATAGATTTAATTGAAAAAAAAAAAAGTCTGAAAAGGTTTATGATTCTGAACTTGTATTTGGTCAGGTGTAAGCTGTTATATACATGAATACAAATATTGACATTGTTCTAAATGAGTTATCTCCCATATACCATAACTAATACAAAGGACAAATTTTATTATTATACCTCACTAACTTCTCATTGGCTTAAATTAAATCACATGACCTGAAACAATTTTAATGTTTTGTGAAAATTAACCCAAATGGGAAACAAATAGTTGTTTACCGGGTAACAACCCTATTGTTCCTCGGTAAACAACCCATTGCATGCCTCAAAAGGGAAACAACTCTTTGCGAAAGTGACATTGTCGGTGTTGAAAATATTACTGATGGCCAGTTTGTGCTCTATATCACTGGTTGTGTTGTGAACTTTAATATAAACATGAAATAGTTTAACATTTGTTAAAAAATTATCAAAAGTTATTAAACACACATTTTGTTTAAATACATGCATTTATTTAAATGCCCAATCCTTGGTCTGTTGTTCGGTATAATAAAACAGTTATTACCTTCAATGGATTGTAAACATCAGAATTGTTAACCCTCAAGGGGTTGTTTCTCTCTGGCTAAAGACCTCGGGAAAACAACCCCCTTCAGGTTAACAATTCTGGATGTTTACATCCATTGAAGGCAATAATTGCTTATTGTTTGTCCTATCATAACAAATGAGGTGTGATTTTTATTGTTATTTCATACAGAATCAGATAAAACAGTAGACAAATACTAAAATCCCCTAAATTAAGCTAGTATTCTTTAATTATCTTATTATTGAAATCACCGTTTATAAATTTACAATGTTGTACAGGACATAGTTTGAACCAGAAAATAGATGTTGAAAAAAAGTAAATGTAGTCATGGTTACATTACCACACATTTCTAAGTTTACTGAAATAGGGAGAAATATAGACTGTGATCACTCCATTTATTCTTGATTTTCTTAAAGATTTTTGTGAACTTAAGAAAAAAATACAATAACCCAAAAATATTTTTTGATAAGGAATAGATGGAGTATTTTCATACATTTTTAAGAGAAAAGGGGAGTTAAAGGGTAAAATACCATGACAATAAATCTACATTTTATTTTACTTTAAGCTAACAAGAAAAAATAAAACAAGAATGGTACGTACTAAACCATACTTCAGACACCAGTACAATTTTTAGATATATGTAATAATATTTGGCAAGAAGAAGAGTTTGAAGATACCAAAGGGGTAATCAGAATACGTAAATCGAAGAAGAACAGACAACACAATGGTCAAAAGAAAAAGGACAAACAACGATCTGCAAAACATGCAGATAAAACTAAATATCGAGTAATACGAACCCCACTAAAAACCGGGGTGAACTCAGGTGTTCCAGAAGGGTCAGCAGTTCCTGCTCCACTAGTGGCACCCTTCATGCTACCCCAGTAACAAACCTGGTGACAAGTCATGAATGAGGAAAGGATCCGAAAGTGTTTACGACAAGTGGAACATATCAGTGGTCAACCAAGTCAAGGTGGCGACCATAAAACTTTCGAAGTGATGACTTCAAGTTCAACTTAACCAAAGTTTGTACAATGATAATAATCGACCCAGACCAATATAAGACTAACACTGTTAGATAACTGTGGAATATGAAAAATGCCCACAAAGGAAGAATTATGTAAAGCTTGTTTTTATTTTACCAAGTAGTTTCAGTGTAGATGGTATTGACATAATACACAGACTGAAGCTTTTGAAGACAAGGACAACAGATACAAAGTGATGACAATAGCTTACATACTTGATCTGAAGAGCTAAACATTGGAATGCTAAAACACTAGAATTCTTATCTTATTTGAATATGTAGAAATATTGTATTGCCTTTGGTTAAAAGCACTTGACTTTCATAAGAAGATTTTCTCTTAATATACACAATAGACATGATGGCTATAATTACTGTCTGATCCAGAACAAACAAAATATTTTATTGTGTGGATTAAAAAAAAACATTTAAAAAAATGGAAGGTTTTGTTTGAAGAGTAATAAGGAATAAACAAATTTTGTACTTGTTTATTTATATGTACACTGTACAGATGCACTCACGAACTTAACCTAAATTTCTTTATTTTTATTCAGTTTGCGAGTGCACTCAGTGAGTGATTGTTGATTAAATGACAAATGAGCAATTTATCAGCCATCATGGCAAGAATATGTTACATTTCGATGAGATGATAATGATATCCACTTGGTACTAAATCAACACACTTTCCTAGATTTTAATAGTGCTAGCGTACTAATACAACAGTCAACGAGAAGACATGTCGCATCACTCAGACACATTATACAACAGTCAACGAGAAGACATGTCACATCACTCAGACACATTATACAACAGTCAACGAGAAGACATGTCGCATCACTCAAGACACATTATACAACAGTCAACGAGAAGACATGTCGCATCACTCAGACACATTATACAACAGTCAATGGGAAGACATGTCGCATCACTCAGACACATTATACAACAGTCAACGGGAAGACATGTCGCATCACTCAGACACATTATACAACAGTCAACAGGAAGACATGTCGCATCACTCAGACACATTAATCATTATACAACAGTCAACGGGAAGACATGTCGCATCACTCAGAAACATTATACAACAGTCAATGGGAAGACATGTCGCATCACTCAGACACATAATACAACAGTCAACGGGAAGACATGTCGCATCACTCAGAAACATTATACAACAGTCAATGGGAAGACATGTCGCATCACTCAGACACATAATACAACAGTCAACGGGAAGACATGTCGCATCACTCAGACACATTATACAACAGTCAACGGGAAGACATGTCGCATCACTCGGACACATTATACAACAGTCAACGGGAAGACATGTCGCATCACTCAGACACATTATACAACAGTCAACGGGAAGACATGTCGCATTACTCAGACACATTATACAACAGTCAACGGGAAGACATGTCGCATCACTCACACATTATACAACAGTCAACGGGAAGACATGTCACATCACTCAGACACATTATACAACAGTCAACGGGAAGACATGTCGCATCACTCAGACACATTATACAACAGCCAACGGGAAGACATGTCCCATCACTCAGACACATTATACAACCGTCAACGGGAAGACATGTCACATCACTCAGACACATTATACAACAGTCAACGGGAAGACATGTCACATCACTCAGACACATTATACAACAGTCAACTGGAAGACATGTCGCATCACTCAGACACATTATACAACAGTCAACGGGAAGACATGTCGCATCACTCAGACACATTATACAACAGTCAACGAGAAGACATGTCACATCACTCAGACACATTATACAACAGTCAACGAGAAGACATGTCGCATCACTCAGACACATTATACAACAGTCAACGAGAAGACATGTCGCATCACTCAGACACATTATACAACAGTCAACGAGAAGACATGTCACATCACCCAGACACATTATACAACAGTCAACGAGAAGACATGTCGCATCACTCAGACACATTATACAACAGTCAATGGGAAGACATGTCGCATCACTCAGACACATTATACAACAGTCAACGGGAAGACATGTCGCATCACTCAGACACATTATACAACAGTCAACGGGAAGACATGTCGCATCACTCAGACACATTATACAACAGTCAACGAGAAGACATGTCGCATCACTCAGAAACATTATACAACAGTCAATGGGAAGACATGTCACATCACTCAGACACATAATACAACAGTCAACGGGAAGACATGTCGCATCACTCAGACACATTATACAACAGTCAACGGGAAGACATGTCGCATCACTCGGACACATTATACAACAGTCAACGGGAAGACATGTCGCATCACTCAGACACATTATACAACAGTCAACGGGAAGACATGTCGCATTACTCAGACACATTATACAACAGTCAACGGGAAGACATGTCGCATCACTCACACATTATACAACAGTCAACGGGAAGACATGTCGCATCACTCAGACACATTATACAACAGTCAACGGGAAGACATGTCGCATCACTCAGACACATTATACAACAGCCAACGGGAAGACATGTCGCATTACTCAGACACATTATACAACAGTCAACGGGAAGACATGTCGCATCACTCAGACACATTATACAACAGTCAACGGGAAGACATGTCGCATTACTCAGACACATTATACAACAGTCAACGGGAAGACATGTCGCATCACTCAGACACATTATACAACAGTTAACGGGAAGACATGTCGCATCACTCAGACACATTAGACAACAGTCAACGGGAAGACATGTCGCATCACTCAGACACATTATACAACAGTCAACGGGAAGACATGTCGCATTACTCAGACACATTATACAACAGTCAATGGGAAGACATGTCCCATCACTCAGACACATTATACAACAGTCAATGGGAAGACATGTCACATCACTCAGACACATTATACTACAGTCAATGGGAAGACATGTCACATCACTCAGACACATTATACAACAGTCAACGGGAAGACATGTCGCATCACTCAGACACATTATACAAGTCAACGGGAAGACATGTCGCATCACTCAGACACATTATACAACAGTCAACGGGAAGACATGTCGCATCACTCAGACACATTATACAACAGTCAATGGGAAGACATGTCGCATCACTCAGACACATTATACAACAGTCAACGGGAAGACATGTCGCATCACTCAGACACATTATACACCAGTCAACGGGAAGACATGTCACATCACTCAGACACATTATACAACAGTCAACGGGAAGACATGTCCCATCACTCAGACACATTATACAACAGTCAATGGGAAGACATGTCACATCACTCAGACACATTATACTACAGTCAATGGGAAGACATGTCACATCACTCAGACACATTATACAACAGTCAACGGGAAGACATGTCGCATCACTCAGACACATTATACAACAGTCAACGGGAAGACATGTCGCATCACTCAGACACATTATACAAGTCAACGGGAAGACATGTCGCATCACTCAGACACATTATACAACAGTCAACGGGAAGACATGTCGCATCACTCAGACACATTATACAACAGTCAACGGGAAGACATGTCGCATCACTCAGACACATTATACAACAGTCAACGGGAAGACATGTCCCATCACTCAGACACATTATACAACAGTCAACGGGAAGACATGTCGCATCACTCAGACATATTATACAACCGTCAACGGGAAGACATGTCACATCACTCAGACACATTATACAACAGTCAACGGGAAGACATGTCACATCACTCAGACACATTATACAAAAGTCAACGGGAAGACATGTCGCATCACTCAGACACATTACACAACAGTCAACGGGAAGACATGTCGCATCACTCAGACACATTATACAACAGTCAACGAGAAGACATGTCACATCACTCAGACACATTATACAACAGTCAACGAGAAGACATGTCGCATCACTCAGACACATTATACAAGTCAACGAGAAGACATGTCGCATCACTCAGACACATTATACAACAGTCAACGGGAAGACATGTCGCATCACTCAGACACATTATACAACAGTCAACGAGAAGACATGTCACATCACTCAGACACATTATACAACAGTCAACGGGAAGACATGTCGCATCACTCAGACACATTATACAACAGTCAACGGGAAGACATGTCGCATCACTCAGACACATTATACAACAGTCAATGAGAAGACATGTCACATCACTCAGACACATTATACAAGTCAACGGGAAGACATGTCGCATCACTCAGACATATTATACAACAGTCAACGGGAAGACATGTCGCATCACTCAGACACATTATACAAGTCAACGGGAAGACATGTCGCATCACTCAGACACATTATACAACAGTCAACGGGAAGACATGTCGCATCACTCAGACACATTATACAACAGTCAACCGGAAGACATGTCGCATCACTCAGACACATTATACAACAGTCAACGGGAAGACATGTCGCATCACTCTGAAACATTATACAACAGTCAACGGGAAGACATGTCGCATCACTCAGACACATTATACAACAGTCAATGGGAAGACATGTCGCATCACTCAGACACATTATACAACAGTCAACGGGAAGACATGTCGCATCACTCAGACACATTATACAACAGTCAACGAGAAGACATGTCGCATCACTCAGACACATTATACAACAGTCAACGAGAAGACATGTCGCATCACTCACACATTATACAACAGTCAACAAGAAGACATGTCACATCACTCAGACACATTATACAAGTCAACGGGAAGACATGTCGCATCACTCAGACACATTATACAACAGTCAACGAGAAGACATGTCGCATCATTCAGACACATTATACAACAGTCAACGAGAAGACATGTCGCATCACTCAAGACACATTATAAAACAGTCAACGAGAAGACATGTCGCATCACTCAGACACATTATACAACAGTCAACGGGAAGACATGTCACATCACTCAGACACATTATACAACAGTCAACGGGAAGACATGTCGCATCACTCAGACACATTATACAACAGTCAACGGGAAAACATGTCACATCACTCAAGACACATTATACAACAGTCAACGGGAAGACATGTCGCATCACTCAGACACATTATACATCAGTCAACGGGAAGACATGTCGCATCACTCAGACACATTATACAAGTCAACGAGAAGACATGTCGCATCACTCAGACACATTATACAACAGTCAACGGGAAGACATGTCACATCACTCAGACACATTATACAAGTCAACGAGAAGACATGTCGCATCACTCAGACACATTATACAACAGTCAACGAGAAGACATGTCGCATCACTCACACATTATACAACAGTCAACGAGAAGACATGTCGCATCACTCAGACACATTATACAACAGTCAACGGGAAGACATGTCACATCACTCAGACACATTATACAACAGTCAACGAGAAGACATGTCACATCACTCAGACACATTATACAACAGTCAATGGGAAGACATGTCACATTACTCAGACACATTATACAAGTCAACGGGAAGACATGTCACATCACTCAGACACATTATACAACAGTCAACGAGAAGACATGTCGCATCATTCAGACACATTATACAACAGTCAACGAGAAGACATGTCGCATCACTCACACATTATACAACAGTCAATGGGAAGACATGTCGCATCACTCAGACACATTATACAACAGTCAACGAGAAGACATGTCGCATCACTCAGACACATTATACAACAGTCAACGAGAAGACATGTCGCATCACTCAGAAACATTATACAACAGTCAATGGGAAGACATGTCACATCACTCAGACACATAATACAACAGTCAACGGGAAGACATGTCGCATCACTCAGACACATTATACAACAGTCAACGGGAAGACATGTCGCATCACTCGGACACATTATACAACAGTCAACGGGAAGACATGTCGCATCACTCAGACACATTATACAACAGTCAACGGGAAGACATGTCGCATTACTCAGACACATTATACAACAGTCAACGGGAAGACATGTCGCATCACTCACACATTATACAACAGTCAACGGGAAGACATGTCGCATCACTCAGACACATTATACAACAGTCAACGGGAAGACATGTCGCATCACTCAGACACATTATACAACAGCCAACGGGAAGACATGTCGCATTACTCAGACACATTATACAACAGTCAACGGGAAGACATGTCGCATCACTCAGACACATTATACAACAGTCAACGGGAAGACATGTCGCATTACTCAGACACATTATACAACAGTCAACGGGAAGACATGTCGCATCACTCAGACACATTATACAACAGTTAACGGGAAGACATGTCGCATCACTCAGACACATTAGACAACAGTCAACGGGAAGACATGTCGCATCACTCAGACACATTATACAACAGTCAACGGGAAGACATGTCGCATTACTCAGACACATTATACAACAGTCAATGGGAAGACATGTCCCATCACTCAGACACATTATACAACAGTCAATGGGAAGACATGTCACATCACTCAGACACATTATACTACAGTCAATGGGAAGACATGTCACATCACTCAGACACATTATACAACAGTCAACGGGAAGACATGTCGCATCACTCAGACACATTATACAAGTCAACGGGAAGACATGTCGCATCACTCAGACACATTATACAACAGTCAACGGGAAGACATGTCGCATCACTCAGACACATTATACAACAGTCAACAGGAAGACATGTCGCATCACTCAGACACATTATACAACAGTCAATGGGAAGACATGTCGCATCACTCAGACACATTATACAACAGTCAACGGGAAGACATGTCGCATCACTCAGACACATTATACAACAGTCAACGGGAAGACATGTCACATCACTCAGACACATTATACAACAGTCAACGGGAAGACATGTCCCATCACTCAGACACATTATACAACAGTCAATGGGAAGACATGTCACATCACTCAGACACATTATACTACAGTCAATGGGAAGACATGTCACATCACTCAGACACATTATACAACAGTCAACGGGAAGACATGTCGCATCACTCAGACACATTATACAACAGTCAACGGGAAGACATGTCGCATCACTCAGACACATTATACAAGTCAACGGGAAGACGTCGCATCACTCAGACACATTATACAACAGTCAACGGGAAGACATGTCGCATCACTCAGACACATTATACAACAGTCAACGGGAAGACATGTCGCATCACTCAGACACATTATACAACAGTCAACGGGAAGACATGTCCCATCACTCAGACACATTATACAACAGTCAACGGGAAGACATGTCGCATCACTCAGACATATTATACAACCGTCAACGGGAAGACATGTCACATCACTCAGACACATTATACAACAGTCAACGGGAAGACATGTCACATCACTCAGACACATTATACAAAAGTCAACGGGAAGACATGTCGCATCACTCAGACACATTACACAACAGTCAACGGGAAGACATGTCGCATCACTCAGACACATTATACAACAGTCAACGAGAAGACATGTCACATCACTCAGACACATTATACAACAGTCAACGAGAAGACATGTCGCATCACTCAGACACATTATACAAGTCAACGAGAAGACATGTCGCATCACTCAGACACATTATACAACAGTCAACGGGAAGACATGTCCCATCACTCAGACACATTATACAACAGTCAACGGGAAGACATGTCGCATCACTCAGACACATTATACAACAGTCAATGAGAAGACATGTCACATCACTCAGACACATTATACAAGTCAACGGGAAGACATGTCGCATCACTCAGACATATTATACAACAGTCAACGGGAAGACATGTCGCATCACTCAGACACATTATACAACAGTCAACGGGAAGACATGTCGCATCACTCAGACACATTATACAACAGTCAACGGGAAGACATGTCGCATCACTCAGACACATTATACAACAGTCAACGGGAAGACATGTCGCATCACTCAGACACATTATACAACAGTCAACGGGAAGACATGTCGCATCACTCTGAAACATTATACAACAGTCAACGGGAAGACATGTCGCATCACTCAGACACATTATACAACAGTCAATGGGAAGACATGTCGCATCACTCAGACACATTATACAACAGTCAACGGGAAGACATGTCGCATCACTCAGACACATTATACAACAGTCAACGAGAAGACATGTCGCATCACTCAGACACATTATACAACAGTCAACGAGAAGACATGTCGCATCACTCACACATTATACAACAGTCAACAAGAAGACATGTCACATCACTCAGACACATTATACAAGTCAACGGGAAGACATGTCGCATCACTCAGACACATTATACAACAGTCAACGAGAAGACATGTCGCATCATTCAGACACATTATACAACAGTCAACGAGAAGACATGTCGCATCACTCAAGACACATTATAAAACAGTCAACGAGAAGACATGTCGCATCACTCAGACACATTATACAACAGTCAACGGGAAGACATGTCACATCACTCAGACACATTATACAACAGTCAACGGGAAGACATGTCGCATCACTCAGACACATTATACAACAGTCAACGGGAAAACATGTCACATCACTCAAGACACATTATACAAGTCAACGGGAAGACATGTCGCATCACTCAGACACATTATACATCAGTCAACGGGAAGACATGTCGCATCACTCAGACACATTATACAAGTCAACGAGAAGACATGTCGCATCACTCAGACACATTATACAACAGTCAACGGGAAGACATGTCACATCACTCAGACACATTATACAAGTCAACGAGAAGACATGTCGCATCACTCAGACACATTATACAACAGTCAACGAGAAGACATGTCGCATCACTCACACATTATACAACAGTCAACGAGAAGACATGTCGCATCACTCAGACACATTATACAACAGTCAACGGGAAGACATGTCACATCACTCAGACACATTATACAACAGTCAACGAGAAGACATGTCACATCACTCAGACACATTATACAACAGTCAATGGGAAGACATGTCACATTACTCAGACACATTATACAAGTCAACGGGAAGACATGTCACATCACTCAGACACATTATACAACAGTCAACGAGAAGACATGTCGCATCATTCAGACACATTATACAACAGTCAACGAGAAGACATGTCGCATCACTCACACATTATACAACAGTCAATGGGAAGACATGTCGCATCACTCAGACACATTATACAACAGTCAACGAGAAGACATGTCGCATCACTCAGACACATTATACAACAGTCAACGAGAAGACATGTCGCATCACTCAGACACATTATACAACAGTCAACGGGAAGACATGTCGCATCACTCAGACACATTATACAACAGTCAACGAGAAGACATGTCACATCACTCAGACACATTATACAAGTCAACGGGAAGACATGTCGCATCACTCAGACACATTATACAACAGTCAACGGGAAGACATGTCACATCACTCAGACACATTATACAACAGTCAACGGGAAGACATGTCACATCACTCAGACACATTATACAACAGTCAACGGGAAGACATGTCGCATCACTCAGACACATTATACAACAGTCAACGGGAAGACATGTCACATCACTCAGACACATTATACAACAGTCAACGGGAAGACATGTCGCATCACTCAGACACATTATACAACAGTCAACGAGAAGACATGTCGCATCACTCAGACACATTATACAACAGTCAACGAGAAGACATGTCGCATCACTCAGACACATTATACAACAGTCAACGGGAAGACATGTCACATCACTCAGACACATTATACAACAGTCAACGGGAAGACATGTCGCATCCCTCAGACACATTATACAACAGTCAACGGGAAGACATGTCACATCACTCAGACACATTATACAACAGTCAACGGGAAGACATGTCGCATCACTCAGACACATTATACAACAGTCAACGAGAAGACATGTCGCATCACTCAGACACATTATACAACAGTCAACGAGAAGACATGTCGCATCACTCAGACACATTATACAAGTCAACGGGAAGACATGTCGCATCACTCAGACACATTATACAACAGTCAACGAGAAGACATGTCACATCACTCAGACACATTATACAACAGTCAACGAGAAGACATGTCACATCACTCAGACACATTATACAACAGTCAACGAGAAGACATGTCACATCACTCAGACACATTATACAAGTCAACGGGAAGACATGTCGCATCACTCAGACACATTATACAACAGTCAACGGGAAGACATGTCACATCACTCAGACACATTATACAAGAGTCAACGAGAAGACATGTCGCATCACTCAGACACATTATACAAGTCAACGGGAAGACATGTCGCATCACTCAGACACATTATACAACAGTCAACGGGAAGACATGTCGCATCACTCAGACACATTATACAACAGTCAACGAGAAGACATGTCGCATCACTCAGACACATTATACAACAGTCAACGAGAAGACATGTCACATCACTCAGACACATTATACAACAGTCAACGGGAAGACATGTCGCATCACTCAGACACATTATACAACAGTCAACAGGAAGACATGTCGCATCACTCAGACACATTAATCATTATACAACAGTCAACGGGAAGACATGTCGCATCACTCAGACACATTATCCTGATTCCCAGCCAACCAGTCTTTGCTTTTACTTTTACACACAGCAAATACCAATCTAATTGTCTTTGGTTCAACCTTACTGGGACTCAGCCTCACAATATACCACACTCAAGGTGGAAACACGAAAAAAATTACACCACCGAACGGTTTTACGAGTGCATTGACACGGAATAAATTCTGAAATAACATGTCTCACCTAGTAATAAATACTAAGTACACAATAATGTCATATAAAATATTACTTACTTTGATTCTCTGTTTTCGAACTGTAACAAAAAAATTAGATTATTATGAAATTCTCCTATGACCAAAATGTCAAAAATATATTTAAGTGGTTAATTTCTGTGGCTAAAGAAAACAGTATCATTAAGCTATAGTCTACAGTAAAAAAAATCAACATCTGTCTTTTTTCTAGATTGAACATGACAACTTCTTTATATTTTTGTGAAGAAAAAGGTACCTATTCAACTTTACAAAGTTGTTGGAACAAATGCTCTAGTAAGACTTACACATTTTTTTTCGATGACTCTTTCAAAAGATACATGTAATAATAAACTAGATTTGTCCTAAATCCTGGAGATTTAACTTGGCATTTCTTTTTATTTTATAGATCATTAAACATTGTATTCAAGATGCATTATCCTAAACCAAGGAACCGGTACTGAGTAGCAGACCACTATAAAAATGGAAATGTACCACAAGACTGCTCTACTGAAAAAATCACGCAATCATATAAATCTTAACCCTAAGCATTCTACTTTGAGGAAACTTAATACAGAACCTTCCATACATGTAAATGCTTCCTACCAAGTTTCGGTTCATATGGCTAAGCAGTTTCAAAGGAGAAGATTTTTTAGAAAACGACCAATCAGAAACAAGAATTGCATGTGGTGGCCATGTTTGCTAACCGATCGGGACAAAATGAGCAATCTTTAATCATAGAGGACATTCCATAGATGCTTCCTACCAAGTTTCGGTGGTAGCCGTGTTTGCTAACCGATCGGGACGAAATGAGAAATCTTTATAGAGGACATTCCATAGATGATTCCTACCAAGTTTCGGTGGTAGCCATGTTTATTAACCGATTGGGACGAAATGAGCAATCTTCATAGAGGACATTCCACAGATGCTTCCTACCAAGTTTCGATTCATTTGGCCAAGCGGTTTCAGAGGAGAAGATTTTTAAAAATCGGCCAATCAGAAACAAGAATTGCCTGTGATGGCCATGTTTGGTAATGGATGATAACAAAATGTGCACTCTTTAGAGAGAACCTTCAATAGATGCTTCCTACCAAGTTTCAGTTTATTTGGCTGAGGGTTTTCAGAGGAGAAGATTAAAATGTGAAAAGTAAACGGATGACAGACGACGGACACTAAGCGATGGCAAAAACTCATATTGCCTTTGGCAAGGTTTGCTAAAAAGAATATTAAAATGTGAATACCTACTTGTAATGTATAGAATAAACATGTTACACTATATCAGCATTAATTAATTTCTAAGGGAGATAATGGCAAGAGTTATCTTTCTTTTAACAATTTAGGCAAGAGTTATCTTTCTTTTAACAGAGGAGAAAATGTTTTAGAAATCAACCAATCAGAAACAAAAATTGCCTGTGGTGGCCATGTTTGTTAACCGATCGGGACGAAATGAGCATTCTTTATAGAGGACCTTCCATCGATGCTTCCTACCAAGTTTCGGTTCATTTGGCCAAGCAGTTTCAGAGGAGAAGATTTTTTTAAATCGGCCATTCAGAAACAAGAATTGCCTGTGGCAGCCATGTTTGTTAATTGATCGGGACAAAATGTGCAATCTTTAGAGAGGACCTTCTATAGATGCTTCCTACCAAGTTTCAGTTCATTTGGCAGAGGTTTCAGAGGAGAAGATTAAATTGTGAAAAGTTAACGGACGACAGACGCCAAGTGATGGCAAAAGTTCACATTGCTTTTAGAATTTCCTCCAGATTTTTGGGGAGGAAAGGGGGTGCGCTCTATGCACCAGTGCATTTAATAGACACAAAAAGACGGTAACAATAAAAAAGTTACATGAATGTACAAAATCAGCTAAAAACTATAGAAGTATCAGCATTAATATCTTGTAAAGCCTCTATTTGTCATGTTTATATCAAATCTCCACTCAAAAATTAAGACTTCAACTTTTTTTTCTTACAGTTTTGGAAAAATATAGGATTTTGGGATGTAATATAGGAAGATTTAGGCAAATATAGGAAATATAGCAAAATCTTGAAAATATAGGAATATAGGATCACTTGACACCCTGATTTTAACCTGCTTTTTATCTTTAGCTCGATAACTGTTTTATATTATCAATAATATATTACATATTATATACGATGCATGACAATTATCATCAGACTGAATGAAATAATATAACTTGTAATCTTGACCTTAATTAAGGAAATATATTCAACTTTATTTTGCAGAAAAAGCTTTTAATTTTCTGTTTTATTTTTCTTTAATTAAATTCAATAGTTTAAGGAAATAACTGGAAATTGTTCATCAACATTCATTGTTTGTTTCATAGTGTTTAACACCACTTTCAACAATATTTTAGTTATATCATGGCGGTCAGTTTTATTGGTGGAGAAAACCGGAGTAACCGGAGAAAACCACAGACCTGTCGCAAGTCACTGACAAACTTTATCACATAATGTTGTACTCCTTGCCCTGATTGAGATTCGAACTCACAACATCAGTGGTGATAGGCACTGATTGCATAGGTAGTTGTAAATCCTACAACCATACGATCACGACCAAGTATGAATTCAATTGATCTTCTAATGTTAAATGTTTTCTAAGAATAACAGCATTCTTATAACAACATGTTTTTTAAAAAGAGTTATAATTGATCACTTTCATATGTCTAAGTGTGATTTCCTCAATAAGATCGTTTATTATGAGAAACCTTAAAATTAAAAGGAAATATTTTCACAATTTTACAGGACTTACAATACTTTTTATATCAATAAGTTTCAATATACATTGTAATATTTACAAAACTGACAAATAATCTGGAAAGTTTAGAACACATTTAAATGTAAACACATATTTCAGTTTTATTGAGGAAATTGAAAAAAAAGTAAGATTTGAGGAAAATATCTTAAATTGAGGAAAACATCTGAAATTGAGGAAAATATTTTAAACTGTGAAAAATTGTAAATTTCATCTTTCTAAAGTGAAAACTGAACCATAGAGAACAGAATGGATTTACTAACAGGAAATGTGAACCTTTATAATAATTCTGTAGAAGATATTAACATGTATATTGTAGATCTATTTCTACCTAACATTATAATAGTAGGATTGTATATATTAATTGGAATTATTGGAAACAGTCTAGTCATCTGTGTCTATCTACGTAAGATGGGAGACACTACAGACAACCGCTTTTTCATTCCATGTCTAGCTGCTGGAGATATGCTAGCATGTCTAGTATGTGGCACATCAACGATTCTTTTGTACGTATTTCACGTAGAATTCCAGAATGAGGCTACATGTAAAGTCATGTGGTTTTCAATGACGTGGAGTGCAAGCAGTGCTGCGTTAATTCTTGTTTTCATTGCATTTCAACGCTACAAGAAAATCTGCAAGCCTCTTCACCATTCAATATTAATGGACAATAAAGTTAAGATTATTGTTATTCTATATGTATCATCACTTGTTGTATCAAGTCCTCTGCTGTTTACAGCCGGGATAACAAAACTGACGAACAATGAAGGAAATACAACCCTATATATTTGTGAAAGAATCGGCCATGACATAAGACGTGGGTGGAGATTACATGTAGCATTAGTGTATACTGGGTTAGAATCATGTATAGTGTTGTCTATAGCCACAGTCTTATCTACACTTTATATGAAAGTAGGTCAAGATCTATTACAACACTTTAATCTGATGAACGGAAAGAAAAAGATGAACAATACTGTTACATATGACATGGATTCTACTTCAGAAATAAGCACCAATAAATCCAGTCAACTGACGTCTTCATGTTCTGTGAGTAAAGAAGGAACTCTTAAACGTCTTAAACGTAAGAAGGAATCCTTCAATAAGAAACACAGATATACATTTATCTTCCTAACAATTTCAGCCATTTGTATTTTAACTTATTCTCCACGATTAATATTAATGATTTTAGAATCGGCAGATCCCAACTTCTGGTTTAATTTCTATGACAAAACCGCTGCCTTGAGAATTTTAAAATTCCTTAATAGACTTCACATTGTCAACAATATAGCCAATCCTTTTCTATATACAATGTTTGATCAGAAATTTAAAAGACAACTTCTTCTCCTTTTGAAATGTAGACCTTAATTTAGATTGATGTAACATAGACCTTATTTCAGATTGACATAACATAGACCTTAATTCAGATTGACATAACATAGACCTTAATTCAGATTGACATAACATAGACCTTAATTCAGATTGACGTAACAAAGACCTTATTTCAGATTGACGTAACGTAGATCTTATTTTAGATTGACGTAGCACAGACCTTATTTCAGATTGACATAACACAGACCTTATTTCAGATTGACATAACATAGACCAATTCAGATTGACATAACATAGACCTTAATTCAGATTGATGTAACATAGACCTTATTTCAGATTGACGTAACATAGACCTTATTTCAGATTGACGTAACGTAGACCTTAATTCAGATTGACATAACATAAACCTTATTTCAGATTGACGTAACATAGACCTTAATTCAGATTGACATAACATAAACCTTATTTCAGATTGACGTAACATAGACCTTATTTCAGATTGACGTAACGAAGACCTTATTTCAGATTGACGTAACGTAGACCTTACTTCAGATTGACGTAACACAGACCTTATTTTAGATTGACGTAACATAGACGTTATTTCAGATTGACGTAACATAAACCTTATTTCAGATTGACGTAACACAGACCTTAATTCAGATTGACGTAACATAGACCTTATTTCAGATTGACGTAACACAGACCTTATTTTAGATTGACGTAACATAGACGTTATTTCAGATTGACGTAACATAAACCTTATTTCAGATTGACGTAACACAGACCTTAATTCAGATTGACGTAACATAGACCTTAATTCAGATTGACATAACATAGACCTTAATTCAGATTGACATAACATAGACCTTAATTCAGATTGACGTAACAAAGACCTTATTTCAGATTGACGTAACGTAGATCTTATTTTAGATTGACGTAGCACAGACCTTATTTCAGATTGACATAACACAGACCTTATTTCAGATTGACATAACATAGACCAATTCAGATTGACATAACATAGACCTTAATTCAGATTGACGTAACATAGACCTTATTTCAGATTGACGTAACGTAGACCTTAATTCAGATTGACATAACATAAACCTTATTTCAGATTGACGTAACATAGACCTTAATTCAGATTGACATAACATAAACCTTATTTCAGATTGACGTAACATAGACCTTATTTCAGATTGACGTAACGAAGACCTTATTTCAGATTGACGTAACGTAGACCTTACTTCAGATTGACGTATCGTAGACCTTATTTCAGATTGACGTAACGTAGACCTTAATTCAGAGTGACGTAACATAGACCTTAATTCAGATTGACGTAACGTAGACCTTATTTCAGATTGACGTAACGTAGACCTTATTTTAGATTGACGTAACACAGACCTTATTTCAAACTGACGTAGCATATGCCTTATTTCAGATTAACGAAACATAGACCTTTTTCAAGATTGATGTAACGCTATGTAAATATGTAAATAATGTTTCTTTTTTTCCTTTCTTTCTTCTTGCTGTTTCCATTGTGTATACATTTGCATATTATTATTATCATTATTTATGTATCTCTATACCTGTGTAATTACAGTGGTTTATGAGAATAAAGATATTTATGTAAAATCACGATTATATTACTAATATACAATGTATAGAGAGAGTACAAAAAATAATGAATGAGAGAGCGATTTCTGTTTAATGCCATGCCAGCAATTATTCAGCTATATCATTGCTAGAACATTATTTTGAAAAGAAAATGATGATGTCCACTTTATACTATACAGATTTAGTTAGATTTTATAGTGCTAGCTCATTGAAACAACAGTCTGCAGGTAGACATGTTGCTCAATTAGATATAGCTTAAATACTGCTGAAGTTGGCATTTAACATCAAACAATCAATCAATCAATCAATGATGTATAATATGATGGGAGACAACTGTGTTGATGTATGATATAAAGGGAAATAACTGTGTTTATTCTAGATATATATAGTATAACTAATTTTCGTAGATTTTGAATATCAAAATAAGACCATGAGTGACCGAAGTATGCATAAGGATTAAACGAGTGAGCGGAACTTGCTCCACCACAAGTTTAATCATTAATGTGTATTCGGTCACGAGTGGTCTTATTTTGATATTCAAAATGTATGATTTAGTTATACTGTTTATTATATAGACTTTCAAAATTTCTTATATATTATTTTTTTTATTTGTATATTTCATTCCACACGTATGAATCTACGAGCAATGATACTAAGGGGTACAGCTGGAAGGCTCTGCCATCTTGAAAATGTGAAATCCTACATGTCATATTTACAACAATGCACAAAAATAATTAAAATGCTGACCTTGAAAACTTGCTTTAGTTAAATTTGATCAAAATTGAAGCGTACACGAAGCCAAATAATGTCTAATATTTACGTTTCAAACTGGAAGTCTTCATATGACGTCAATGACGTCATGTTGGTTATGTGCCAAAGTCGTCAATAACATTTCGCGGATTTTTTTTAGTTTACAATCGCATGTGTTTTCACCGTAACACAACAAGGGACGTAACCACCACACTTATAGTTGTGTAAAAGTAGTTCCGGCGGGAAAAAACTGATATCTCACATGTGAGATACCGGAATTTATTTCACGGATAAATCCCCATAATTCACACCTATCTATATAATAAGATGAGATAGCTAACATCAAACCTGGTGTGTCACTAGTGGAGCAGGAACTGCTTACCCTTCCGGAGCACCTGAGTTCACCCCCGGTTTTAAGTGGGGTTCATGTTACTCGATCTTTAGTTCTATATGTATGTTTTATAGATTGTTGTTTGTCCTTTTGTCCTTTTTCTTTTGGTCATTGTGCTGTCTGTTCTTCTTTGATTTACGGATTCTGATTATCTCCCTTAGGTATCTTCAAACTCTTCTTATTGTAATAAAACTTTAAACAATAATTTCTTTCTTAATGACAATTAAACAGTGATAATGCAATATGTCTTACACCCCTTGAAATTATGTACATAAGTAATGAATACAGGAAGGAAACAATTAACATGGGTTATGTTGTGGATATCAACTAAGTCTTTATCATCAATAACAATTGTTCAAAACTTTAATTATTTCAAGAGATTACAAAATATTATGAAAAATTTAAATGAAGTGGAATTTAATTTTGTGAAAAGTATTGAAGGTATACAGTAACAGAGGATCTGGAATATAGTCAGACAATAACAACAGAGGATCTGGAATATAGTCAGACAATAACAACAGAGGATCTGGAATATAGTCAGACAATAACAACAGAGGATCTGGAATATAGTCAGACAATAACAACAGAGGATCTGGAATATAGTCAGACAATAACAACAGAGGATCTGGAATATAGTCAGACAATAACAACAGAGGATCTGGAATATAGTCAGACAATAACAATAGAGGATCTGGAATATAGTCAGACAATAACAACAGAGGATCTGGAATATAGTCAGACAATAACAAGATCTGGAATATAGTCAGACAATAACAACAGAGGATCTGGAATATAGTCAGACAATAACAACAGAGGATCTGGAATATAGTCAGACAATAACAATAGAGGATCTGGAATATAGTCAGACAATAACAACAGAGGATCTGGAATATAGTCAGACAATAACAATAGTGTGGTGAACAAATGGAGTATATAGAAATAGTCAAACCTGTATTAAGAGGTCACCTTTGGGACAAAGAAAAAGTGGCCTGATAAGACAGGTGACCTCTTAAAAGAAGTCTAATTCATATGAAATTTTCTACAACAGGACAAGAAGAGGGTGACATTTAAATACAGGTGACTGCTAAATAGAGGTGACATTTAATTACAGGTGACTGCTAAATAGAGGTGACATTTAATTACAGGTGACTGCTAAATAGAGGTGACATTTAATTACAGGTGACTGCTAAATAGAGGTGACTGCTAAATACAGGTGACTGTTAAATAGAGGTGACATTTAAATACATCTTGAGCAGGTTTGACTGTATGTAGAAAATAGATTGATATTTTACTTCTTTCTACAATTTTTCTATTGGATTTTAGAACTGTTCCGACAGTATGATATTCATTTTGTTTTTCATTTGATTACAAACGAAAATAGTCAGCTTCAAGACAATATTTTCCATGTGAACTCTTTTGAGATGAATTTCTCTTCTCCAGTGATGAAGGACTTTAATGCCCATTTCTTGTCCATTCTGGCTCCTCATATAGTAGTGCTAGGAGTGTACATACTTACTGGAATATTTGGGAACAGTATAGTGATCTATATTTATTTGAGGAAAATGAGAGAATCGACCGATAGTAGATTTTTTATTCCCTGTTTAGCTGTGGCAGACATCTTTGCCAGTACAATTTGTGGAATATCGGCTATACTCATGTCGGTATGTCATGTGACATTTACTAACGACATCGCATGTAAATTAATTTGGTTCTCAATGACATCCATGTCAAGTGGCGCGGCGATGATTTTGGTTTTTATCGCGTACCACCGCTATATGAAAATCTGCAAACTTTTCAAACACGGAAAACTGATGGATAAGAAAATAACAGTTGTAGTATGTCTATATCTGATATCATTTGTCATATCATTTCCCATAGTTATTACATCAGGCGTGACCAAATCTACGTACGAAAATAATACCTTTCACTCTTGCGAGAGAATAAAACATGGATTTCGTAAAGACGATGGATTCCTAATTGCTATGACATATACAATATTTGAAGCTATAGTTGTTATAAGTATAGCTACAGTACTAACAGTTGTCTACACCAAAGTGGGTCTTAAACTTTTTAAACATTTTCAATTCACTAATAAGTGTGTGAACAGAGATAAAGTTCTTGATTTAGAACCTGAATACAGTCGAGATTCAGTGGCATCGATCAATTCTCAACTAAGCATGGAACTCCAGGAGAATAAACCCTCTAATTCATCTAAAGATAGTGTATCAGTGAGAATCAAAAGGAAAAAAGATAAATTTAACAGACGACACAAGTACACGTATATTTTCATTGCGATTTCTGTTGTCTGTATTGTAACATATACTCCACGACTAACTCTCATGATTATTGAAACGGTCAACGAGAACTTCTGGTTCTCGTTCAATGAGAACTCCCATTTACTTCCCTTTTTAAAAATTCTGAACAGATTTTATATAATTAACAATATAGTCAATCCTTTCCTATACGCAATGTTTGATCCTAAATTTAAAAGAAAACTTGTAAACATCTTTACGTGTAAAAGTGAAAAGTGATCTGTCTAAAGAATAAATATCTAAATATCTATGTTGATTCTGTGTAAGGTAACAAAACGTCTAAACACCAAGTGATAATTGAGAAAGAGTTCAGTTTCTTGTCCGTTACTGTTATAAAGAGGCCCACATGAGCTTGTCTAAACACCAAGTGATAATTGAGAAAGAGTTCAGTTTCTTGTCCGTTACTGTTATAAAGAGGCCCACATGAGCTTGTCTAAATACCAATTGATAATTGAGAAAGAGTTCAGTTTCTTGTACGCTACTGTTATAAAGAGGCCCACATGAGCTTGTTTAAACACCAATTGATAATTGAGAAAGAGTTCAGTTTCTTTTTGTTACTATTATAAAGAGACTCACATGAGCTAATATCACTTGTGTAGTAAAGAAGATTGCTTACTGTAGCCTATGCTGGATTTTGATCCACATTGATTGATGATCGCTACAATGACACCTACCAGCCCAAGGCTAGGTGCTAGTTTATTATATATCTGCCAAAGCTTTTATCCCAACAAAAAGAGAGGCCGTCGTGGTCGTGATCATATTGCAGTTGGTTTTACAACTACCTGTGCAATCAGTGCCTATCACCACTAAAGTTGTGAGTTCGAACCCCATTCATGGCAAGGTGTACTCGATACAACATTATGTGATAGAGTTTGTCAGTGACTCAAGACAGGTCGGTGGTTTTCTCTGGCTACTCTGGTTTCCTCCATCGATAAAAACTGACTATATAACTGAAATATTGTTGAAAGTGGCATTAAACACCATAAACCATAAACCCCCAAAAAGACTGGTAGTAACGCTTTATGATGAAAAATTACTCAAAAAGGCGATAAACACCAAGATGTCTACCAAACCTATGAGGAAGAGGTAAAAATTTCTTAGACTTATAGGAAGACTGTCATAACACCCCTCTCCACTACGAAATAACAGTGTTACTTAGAGATAGATTATCATAACACTCTCTTCACTACAAAATAACAGTGTTACTTACCAACTGTGTGGCGACATAAGGGTTGGTTCCATTACATACAATGTTCGTCTCCTTGACGATCTCTACTGCATGTTTACTCTTAGAAAACGCATCACAAACTTTCTAAAAAGATAAGAAATCACTTAATTCTAATATCATAATTTCTGCATTTTGTAGTGTAGTATACTTTAAAAGTTTACTTATTAATAAGATTTTAATGAAAGGCATTCATGCTGTATATGGACTGGTTATTTTTATGTCATGTTCTAAATTATTGTTGGTACTTTGTTGGTGATTTAAAATAGTTTTGTGAAATAAGAAGGGAAAGAAATAAATTATAATTCAAATTTCCAGCTGCAAAAAAACAAAACCAAAAAATTATCAGAGATTTAAGAACTACAAATTGATAAGTACATTGATTCTTCTAGCTATCTCTGTTTACTTGGTAGAAAATGTGAAAATTTTAGAGAAATAATGTAATAATAATGCCAAAGGCTCGCTATTCTGCCTGTTTCTAAAGCTCGAACAAATAAATTTTATATTTACCGACAATGTACGTATATTGTATATTTCTGTGACAATATGCATATTATAATCATGTGCATGACAGTTAGATATATTGACCAATCAGAAAACAGCTCTTGACGTGTACTCGGTTTTGATACCTAAATATTTAGTAGACTCATTGTTGATTGCTCGGTTGAAAATATGAACCATGTTGTGACTCCATACAGTGTTGTTAAATGTTAGTACATCATCACAGATAAAACAAAGATACAACATCTAAATTAAAGTAGATTTTAACATATCATTACAACAATGGCTAAAGCTTGAAAATGTGATTAAGTAGTTACCATAATTCTTTATACATTGTGGTTTGGCTGGTTTATGGTTTCTAACACTACTTTCAACAATATTTTAGTTATTTCTTGGCAGTCAGAACTGTCACAAGTCACTGACAACTTTATCATATAATGTTGTATAGAGTACAGCTCACCATGACCGGGGTTCGAACTCACAACTTTAGTGGTGATCGGTACTGATTGCATAGGTAGTTGTAAATCCAACTACCATAAGATCAAGAACACGACGGCCCCCTATACATTGTGAACTGTGACATATTTTATTGTTGTTTTAGTTATCTCTTCCTTTCACCACAAAGTTTGCCAGTCTAAGTCAGAATATGACAAGATGGCCTGAATATTACCTTGGGTGATCAAGTTTGTCAGTTACTGGCATTCATTGTAAGACAAAAGATCCTTCATAGTGCCCCTTATACAACAAACAACAAGACAGGATGAAAGAAGGGACAAACACCTTACCTCTACCCTCTGTTTACAAGTTTGTTGTTGATCTGGTAGTATAGTCATAGTCATGATGTAATAGTCAGCAGGATTGTTAACCAAGAAGATGAGGGGGGACAAGGAGGGGATAAACACCTTACCTCTACCCTCTGTTTACAAGTTTGTTGTTGATCTGGTAGAATAGCCATAGTCATGATGTAATAGTCAGCAGGATTGTTAACCATGGAGATGAGGGGGGACAAGGAGGGGATAAACACCTTACCTCTACCCTCTGTTTACAAGTCTGTTGTTGATCTGGTAGTATAGTCATAGTCATGATGTAATAGTGAGCAGGATTGTTAACCAAGAAGATGAGGGGGGGGAACAAGGAGGGGATAAACACCTTACCTCTACCCTCTGTTTACAAGTCTGTTGTTGATCTGGTAGTATAGTCATAGTCATGATGTAATAGTCAGCAGGATTGTTAACCATGGAGATGAGGGGGGACAAGGAGGGGATAAACACCTTACCTCTACCCTCTGTTTACAAGTCTGTTGTTGATCTGGTAGTATAGTCATAGTCATGATGTAATAGTCAGCAGGATTGTTAACCAAGAAGATGAGGGGGGGGGGGGAACAAGGAGGGGATAAACACCTTACCTCTACCCTCTGTTTACAAGTCTGTTGTTGATCTGGTAGTATAGTCATAGTCATGATGTAATAGTCAGCAGGATTGTTAACCAAGAAGATGAGGGGGGGACAAGGAGGGGATAAACACCTTACCTCTACCCTCTGTTTACAAGTCTGTTGTTGATCTGGTAGTATAGTCATAGTCATGATGTAATAGTCAGCAGGATTGTTAACCAAGAAGATGAGGGGGGACAAGGAGGGGATAAACACCTTACCTCTACCCTCTGTTTACAAGTCTGTTGTTGATCTGGTAGAATAGCCATAGTCATGATGTAATAGTCAGCAGGGTTGTTAACCAAGAAGATGAGGGGGGGGGGGGGCAGGGAGGGGACAAGGAGGGGATAAACACCTTACCTCTACCCTCTGTTTACAAGTCTGTTGTTGATCTGGTAGTATAGCCATAGTCATGATGTAATAGTCAGCAGGATTGTTAACCAAGAAGATGAGGGGGGGGGGGGTGCAGGGAGGGGACAAGAAGGGGATAAACATCTTACCTCTACCCTCTGTTTACAAGTTTGTTGTTGATCTGGTAGTATAGTCATAGTCATGATGTAATAGTCAGCAGGATTGTTAACCAAGAAGATGAGGGGGGACAAGGAGGGGACAAACACCTTACCTCTACCCTGTTTACAAGTCTGTTTGTTGATCTGGTAGTATAGTCATAGTCATGATGTAATAGTCAGCGGGATTGTTAACCAAGAAGATGAGGGGGGGACAAGGAGGGGATAAACACCTTACCTCTACCCTCTGTTTACAAGTCTGTTGTTGATCTGGTAGTATAGTCATAGTCATGATGTAATAGTCAGCAGGATTGTTAACCAAGAAGATGAGGGGGGACAAGGAGGGGATAAACACCTTACCTCTACCCTCTGTTTACAAGTCTGTTGTTGATCTGGTAGAATAGCCATAGTCATGATGTAATAGTCAGCAGGATTGTTAACCAAGAAGATGAGTGGGGGGGACAAGGAGGGGATAAACACCTTACCTCTACCCTCTGTTTACAAGTTTGTTGTTGATCTGGTAGTATAGCCATAGTCATGATGTAATAGTCAGCAGGATTGTTAACCAAGGAGATCAGGGGAGACAAGGAGGGGATAAACACCTTACCTCTACCCTCTGTTTACAAGTCTGTTGTTGATCTGGTAGTATAGCCATAGTCATGATGTAATAGTCAGCAGGATTGTTAACCAAGGAGATCAGGGGGGACAAGGAGGGGATAAACACCTTACCTCTACCCTCTGTTTACAAGTCTGTTGTTGATCTGGTAGAATAGCCATAGTCATGATGTAATAGTCAGCAGGATTGTTAACCAAGAAGATGAGTGGGGGGGACAAGGAGGGGATAAACACCTTACCTCTACCCTCTGTTTACAAGTTTGTTGTTGATCTGGTAGTATAGCCATAGTCATGATGTAATAGTCAGCAGGATTGTTAACCAAGAAGATGAGGGGGGGGGGGGGGGCAGGGAGGGGACAAGAAGGGGATAAACATCTTACCTCTACCTTCTGTTTACAAGTTTGTTGTTAATCTGGTAGTATAGCCATAGTCATGATGTAATAGTCAGCAGGATTGTTAACCAAGAAGATGAGGGGGGGACAAGGAGGGGACAAACACCTTACCTCTACCCTCTGTTTACAAGTCTGTTGTTAATCTGGTAGTATAGCCATAGTCATGATGTAATAGTCAGCAGGATTGTTAACCAAGAAGATGAGGGGGGACAAGGAGGGGATAAACACCTTACCTCTACCCTGTTTACAAGTCTGTTTGTTGATCTGGTAGTATAGTCATAGTCATGATGTAATAGTCAGCAGGATTGTTAACCAAGGAGATCAGGGGGGGACAAGGAGGGGACAAACACCTTACCTCTACCCTCTGTTTACAAGTCTGTTGTTAATCTGGTAGTATAGCCATAGTCATGATGTAATAGTCAGCAGGATTGTTAACCAAGAAGATGAGGGGGGGGGGGCAGGGAGGGGACAAGGAGGGGATAAACACCTTACCTCTACCCTCTGTTTACAAGTCTGTTGTTGATCTGGTAGTATAGTCATAGTCATGATGTAATAGTCAGCAGGATTGTTAACCAAGGAGATCAGGGGGGACAAGGAGGGGACAAACACCTTACCTCTACCCTCTGTTTACAAGTCTGTTGTTAATCTGGTAGTATAGCCATAGTCATGATGTAATAGTCAGCAGGATTGTTAACCAAGAAGATGAGGGGGGCAGGGAGGGGACAAGGAGGGGATAAACACCTTACCTCTACCCTCTGTTTACAAGTCTGTTGTTGATCTGGTAGTATAGCCATTGTCATGATGTAATAGTCAGCAGGATTGTTAACCAAGAAGATGAGGGGGGGGACAGGGAGGGACAAACACCTTACCTCTACCCTCTGTTTACAAGTCTGTTGTTGATCTGGTAGTATAGCCATAGTCATGATGTAATAGTCAGCAGGATTGTTAACCAAGAAGATGAGGGGGAGGACAAGGAGGGGATAAACACCTTACCTCTACCTTCTGTTTACAAGTCTGTTGTTGATCTGGTAGTATAGTCATAGTCATGATGTAATAGTCAGCAGGATTGTTAACCAAGAAAATGAGGGGATAAACACCTTACCTCTACCCTCTGTTTACAAGTCTGTTGTTGATCTAATAGTATAGTCATAGTCATGATGTAATAGTCAGCAGGATTGTTAACCAAGAAAATGAGGGGATAAACACCTTACCTCTACCCTCTGTTTACAAGTCTGTTGTTGATCTGGTAGTATAGCCATAGTCATGATGTAAGTCAGCAGGATTGTTAACCAAGAAGATGAGGGGCGGGACAAGGAGGGGATAAACACCTTACCTCTACCTTCTGTTTACAAGTTTTGTTGTTGATCTGGTAGAATAACCATAGTCATGATGTAATAGTCAGCAGGATTGTTAACCAGGAAGATGAGGGGGGGGACAAGGAGGGGATAAACACCTTACCTCTACTCTCTGTTTACAAGTCTGTTGTTGATCTGGTAGTATAGCCATAGTCATGATGTAATAGTCAGCAGGATTGTTAACCAAGAAGATGAGGGGGGGGGGACAAGGAGGGGATAAACACCTTACCTCTACCTTTTTTTACAGGTTTGTTGTTGATCTGGTAGTATAGCCATAGTCATGATGTAATAGTCAGCAGGATTGTTAACCAAGAAGATGAGGGGGGGACAGGGAGGGACAAACACCTTACCTCTACTCTCTGTTTACAAGTCTGTTGTTGATCTGGTAGTATAGCCACAGTCATGATGTAATAGTCAGCAGGATTGTTAACCAAGAAGATGAGGGGGGGGGGACAGGGAAGGGACAAACACCTTACCTCTACTCTCTGTTTACAAGTTTGTTGTTGATCTGGTAGTATAGCCACAGTCATGATGTAATAGTCAGCAGGATTGTTAACCAAGAAGATGAGGGGGGGGGGGGGGGGACAGGGAAGGGACAAACACCTTACCTCTACTCTCTGTTTACAAGTTTGTTGTTGATCTGGTAGTATAGCCACAGTCATGATGTAATAGTCAGCAGGATTGTTAACCAAGAAGATGAGGGGGGGGAAACAGGGAAGGGACAAACACCTTACCTCTACCCTCTGTTTACAAGTTTGTTTTTGATCTGGTAGTATAGCCATAGTCATGATGTAATAGTCAGCAGGATTGTTAACAAAGGAGATGAGGAGGGGGGGCAGGGAGGGGACAAACACCTTACCTCTACCCTCTGTTTACAAGTCTGTTGTTGATCTGGTAGTATAGCCATAGTCATGATGTAATAGTCAGCAGGATTGTTAACCAAGAAGATGAGGGGGGGGGGAACAAGGAGGGGATAAACACCTTACCTCTACTCTCTGTTTACAAGTCTGTTGTTGATCTGGTAGTATAGCCATAGTCATGATGTAATAGTCAGCAGGATTATAATTGACTGGGCACTGATATCCTTGTCTGTAAAAAATAAACATCTAGTACAATTTACATGTTTTGATAAATCTGGTAATCATGACAATTGCTAGTTAAAACATATTTTATTGCCCAAAAACATGACAATAGGATCAGATACAAGTTTTGCAACTTAGAGCATCTTCTCCTTATGGACGGATGAGGTGAATATCAATGACAATTGATAACAGTGACAAGAACACTAATAACTAATAACACAATCAACTGTGGATGAAGGGAATTTGAATGTCCAATCAACAACATACAATGATTTACAGTCAAAGGGAGATAATCGTGATAAGTATTCCTACAGTTCTAGGGTTCTAATTATTTCAGTAAAACTTTTAACATATCATACTACACATTAAAATGGAACTAGCTAATTTTGTTGTAAACATTTGACTAAATTGGCTCTGTAGGTGTGTTTTACCCCCTTTTTAATAACAGCAACCGTGTTGGATGATTGGTGGGATTATCAGATATATAATGTTTTAAAGCAAACATGCTAAGGATGATTTAACTCAACTGTGGTTCAAAGTTTAAGATGGACTGACAGACAACAGACGGATGATGATTGGCCATGACTGATGGTTGGTTTATGGTGTTTAACACCACTTTCAATAATATTTTAGCTATATCGTGGCAGTCAGTTTTATTGGTGGAGGAAACAGGAGTACCCGGGGAAAACAACAGACCTGTCGCAAGTGTCACTAACAAACTTTATCCCATAATGTTGTATCGCTTGAGGGGTATTCGAACTCATAACGTTAGTGGTAATAGCTACTGGTTGCATAGGTAATTGTAAATCCAACTGCCATAGGATCATGGCCACGATGGCCCCTAGCTAAGACTAACAGATAGTAATCGGGAGCGTTAATGGTAGAAGTATGAATAGGTACTATGGCACTTCAAAATCTTCAACAATATGGCTGCCAAACTGGAAATAAATTAAAAGAAAAATCATGTGACCTAAACCGGAACTCTAGTCGATTTTTTTCAAATAAAAATTAAACAATGTTCGGTAGCGGATACGAAAACTGTCCGGAGTTTGGAGTTTTAGGTTGTGTTATTTTTAAGCTTGATATTTTGTAAACAGGAAGAAAAATTACTGCTCTTCGGGAGCGTTTCAGGTTGCACCTGCCTCATATTAGTTCACATAACCTTTAGGGTCAGGTGAGCTAAACTGTTCAATAACACGTTATTTTGTTATCTTTGACAAGTTGTAGATCATCTGAATAAATAATATTACTATCAAGCTTTCATTGTACAACAATCCTAAATGACATTTAGAACAACAGTCGAATCTTGTTATCTCAAAATTCATGGGACTGTTTTCTGAAATTCAGGTAGGTTTGACTAGGAATGAAAGTAATTAATTAAGACAGGCACCTATATCAGGTAAGTTTGACAAGGGATGTAAGTAATTAATTAAGACAGACACACCTATATCAGGTAAGTTTGACTAGGGATGAAAGTAATTAATTAAGACAGGCATCTATATCAGGTAAGTTTGAATAGGGATGTAAGTAATTAAGACAGGCACCTATATCAGGTAAGTCCTATGAATAGGACTAGGGATGTAAGTAATTAATTAAGACAGGCACACCTATATCAGGTAAGTTTGACAAGGGATGTAAGTAATTAATTAAGACAGACACCTATATCAGGTAAGTTTGACAAGGGATGTAAGTAATTAATTAAGACAGGTACACCTATATCAGGTAAGCTTGACTAGGTATGTAAGGAATTAATTAAGACAGGTACACCTATAATGTAAGTTTGACAAGGGATGTAAGTAATTAATTAAGACAGGTACACCTATATCAGGTAAGCTTGACTAGGGATGTAAGTAATTAATTAAGACAAACACCTATATCAGGTAAGTTTGACTAGGGATGTAAGTAATTAATTAAGACAGGTACACCTATATCAGGTAAGCTTGACTAGGGATGTAAGTAATTAATTAAGACAAACACCTATATCAGGTAAGTTTGACTAGGGATGTAAGTAATTAATTAAGACAGGTACACCTATATCAGGTAAGTTTGACTAGGGATGTAAGTAATTAATTAAGACAGGTACACCTATATCAGGTAAGCTTGACTAGGGATGTAAGTAATTAATTAAGACAGGTACACCTATATCAGGTAAGCTTGACTAGGGATGTAAGTAATTAATTAAGACAGGTACACCTATATCAGGTAAGCTTGACTAGGGATGTAAGTAATTAATTAAGACAGGTACACCTATATCAGGTAAGTTTGACAAGGGATGTAAGTAATTAATTAAGACAGGTACACCTATATCAGGTAAGTTTGACTAGGGATGTAAGTAATTAATTAAGACAGGTACACCTATATCAGGTAAGCTTGACTAGGGATGTAAGTAATTAATTAAGACAGGTACACCTATATCAGGTAAGCTTGACTAGGTATGTAAGGAATTAATTAAGACAGGTACACCTATATCAGGTAAGCTTGACTAGGTATGTAAGTAATTAATTAAGACAGGTACACCTATATCAGGTAAGTTTGACTAGGGATGTAAGTAATTAATTAAGACAGGTACACCTATATCAGGTAAGCTTGACTAGGGATGTAAGTAATTAATTAAGACAGGTACACCTATATCAGGTAAGCTTGACTAGGGATGTAAGTAATTAATTAAGACAAACACCTATATCAGGTAAGCTTGACTAGGGATGTAAGTAATTAATTAAGACAGGTACACCTATATCAGGTAAGCTTGACTAGGGATGTAAGTAATTAATTAAGACAGGTACACCTATATCAGGTAAGTTTGACTAGGGATGTAAGTAATTAATTAAGACAGGTACACCTATATCAGGTAAGTTTGACTAGGGATGTAAGTAATTAATTAAGACAGGTACACCTATATCAGGTAAGCTTGACTAGGGATGTAAGTAATTAATTAAGACAAACACCTATATCAGGTAAGTTTGACTAGGGATGTAAGTAATTAATTAAGACAGGTACACCTATATCAGGTAAGCTTGACTAGGGATGTAAGTAATTAATTAAGACAAACACCTATATCAGGTAAGTTTGACTAGGGATGTAAGTAATTAATTAAGACAGGTACACCTATATCAGGTAAGTTTGACTAGGGATGTAAGTAATTAATTAAGACAGGTACACCTATATCAGGTAAGTTTGACTAGGGATGTAAGTAATTAATTAAGACAGGTACACCTATATCAGGTAAGCTTGACTAGGGATGTAAGTAATTAATTAAGACAAACACCTATATCAGGTAAGTTTGACTAGGGATGTAAGTAATTAATTAAGACAGGTACACCTATATCAGGTAAGCTTGACTAGGGATGTAAGTAATTAATTAAGACAAACACCTATATCAGGTAAGTTTGACTAGGGATGTAAGTAATTAATTAAGACAGGTACACCTATATCAGGTAAGTTTGACTAGGGATGTAAGTAATTAATTAAGACAGGTACACCTATATCAGGTAAGTTTGACTAGGGATGTAAGTAATTAATTAAGACAGGTACACCTATATCAGGTAAGCTTGACTAGGGATGTAAGTAATTAATTAAGACAGGTACACCTATATCAGGTAAGCTTGACTAGGGATGTAAGTAATTAATTAAGACAGGTACACCTATATCAGGTAAGTTTGACTAGGGATGTAAGTAATTAATTAAGACAGGTACACCTATATCAGGTAAGTTTGACTAGGGATGTAAGTAATTAATTAAGACAGGTACACCTATATCAGGTAAGCTTGACTAGGGATGTAAGTAATTAATTAAGACAAACACCTATATCAGGTAAGTTTGACTAGGGATGTAAGTAATTAATTAAGACAGGTACACCTATATCAGGTAAGCTTGACTAGGGATGTAAGTAATTAATTAAGACAAACACCTATATCAGGTAAGTTTGACTAGGGATGTAAGTAATTAATTAAGACAGGTACACCTATATCAGGTAAGCTTGACTAGGGATGTAAGTAATTAATTAAGACAAACACCTATATCAGGTAAGTTTGACTAGGGATGTAAGTAATTAATTAAGACAGGTACACCTATATCAGGTAAGCTTGACTAGGGATGTAAGTAATTAATTAAGACAGGTACACCTATATCAGGTAAGTTTGACTAGGGATGTAAGTAATTAATTAAGACAGGTACACCTATATCAGGTAAGCTTGACTAGGGATGTAAGTAATTAATTAAGACAGGTACACCTATATCAGGTAAGCTTGACTAGGGATGTAAGTAATTAATTAAGACAGGTACACCTATATCAGGTAAGCTTGACTAGGGATGTAAGTAATTAATTAAGACAGGTACACCTATATCAGGTAAGCTTGACTAGGGATGTAAGTAATTAATTAAGACAGGTACACCTATATCAGGTAAGTTTGACTAGGGATGTAAGTAATTAATTAAGACAGGTACACCTATATCAGGTAAGCTTGACTAGGGATGTAAGTAATTAATTAAGACAAACACCTATATCAGGTAAGTTTGACTAGGGATGTAAGTAATTAATTAAGACAGGTACACCTATATCAGGTAAGCTTGACTAGGGATGTAAGTAATTAATTAAGACAGGTACACCTATATCAGGTAAGCTTGACTAGGGATGTAAGTAATTAATTAAGACAGGTACACCTATATCAGGTAAGTTTGACTAGGGATGTAAGTAATTAATTAAGACAGGTACACCTATAATGTAAGTTTGACTAGGGATGTAAGTAATTAATTAAGACAGGTACACCTATATCAGGTAAGTTTGACTAGGGATGTAGTAATTAATTAAGACAGGTACACCTATATCAGGTAAGCTTGACTAGGGATGTAAGTAATTAATTAAGACAGGTACACCTATATCAGGTAAGCTTGACTAGGGATGTAAGTAATTAATTAAGACAGGTACACCTATATCAGGTAAGCTTGACTAGGGATGTAAGTAATTAATTAAGACAGGTACACCTATATCAGGTAAGCTTGACAAATGTGGATGATCGTCCTTTGTACGTATTCTGTACATATTTTTAATGGGAGTTCAGAAAAATTTCGACTTAACTGAAATTTCGAACAAACCGAGTTTGACATAACAAGATTGAATTGTAGAATTACTATGACAACTTACTCCTTAAAGAAGAGTAATCCTTCTTTTGCTGGTCCCATGTAAGCTGTTCTACCTTCTGCTAGCAACAGTAACCTGTAATTATTATCTATGGATTAATTTTTAATAAATAAATGTTTTTTGTTCTTTAATAAACAACTAGACAAGAGGTATTAACTCTTTAAACTAGGCATACATAAACTTCTTAACCATGTTTTCAAATTTGTATAAAATATTCTTTCAGATGTTTATGAGGGCATGTTTAACACTAAACCCTGTCAATTTCCTACTTATCTGAGTTTAAGTAAATATATTTAATGACAAAATATGTATTGCAAGTGTAAAGATAAAAATAAATATGTAAATATATACATAGCAATTGACCCTTGATATATGACTCTCGGTAATCTGACCTGACCTCGTCCGTTGACCTTGGTCAGGTCAGGTCACCTCGAGTCACAGGCCTCGGGTCCACATTTCTTGTTATTGACCTCACAAAGAGTAATTAATTGTATATTATTAGAATGACTTTTGACTTTTACTCATGTACTTCATTCTAAAACAAGTCATAGACGTCAGGGGCCCGGGCGGCTCAATGAGTTAGGTCATTGGATCTAACAGCTCATACAAGCCTATCATCAGTACGCCGTGTGTTTGCGCCCAACTTTGTAAATTACAAAAAAGGGTGCACTCGACCTGCAGCCGCAAGTGATAAAGTTTACCAGTGGCTTTCCCATGGTCGGTGATTATCTCTGGGTACTCCGGCTTCTTCCACCACTAAAACTGGTCGCCATGATATACTGAAATATTGCTGAAAGTGGCATTAAAACCCAATTAATCAATCAATCAATCAATGAACCTTTACTTACTGATCAAACATGTCATAGACTTCAGATGATGGCTGGTGTATGGTACACAGTATAGTGTGACCTTTGGAGACCAAGTTTTTAAGCATTTCAACAATGTTCATTGCCATATAGGAATCTAGACCTGATGTAGGTTCATCACAAAACAACAATGGAGGGTTGGTCAGAATCTGTAAATAGTCAAGGTGTGTATGATCAGTAAATTCAGTCAATCCCAGGTCTGTATGAGTAAAATACAGATATAATGTTTATCAATTAAATGCTCAGAGTACCTAATACCTTTTCATTTCTAGTATTACATCTAATAAAGAATAACAATACAAGAACATGTATTCAGAAGATATTAAATACATTGATTTCTTCCCCACATCAATCAAGATATCAAATCTAAAATATATTTAGACAAAATATAAAATCTATTGTTGATCTGACGAAATTACAAACTAGTGTCCTTTCTTGAGTATTAACTGGGTTTAATCATTTTCTACACAACTGTAGGGATATTTCAGCATCAGAGCATGTTTATATTTAAATTTTGAACTCATGTTGTCCTTAAATTTGTGAATTTCTTTAGATGTTTATGAGTTACTGATTTAAATATGTTAGAAATATCATTATGAATTTTTTTGTCATAACAGTAATTGTCTTTAACCAACATATTCTACCTTCCTAGTTAGTAATCAGTTAACTACGAGCATTCATTGATCCTGCTATTGTACTGTCCATGTTTATGTTGTCATTTATTTTGTGATAATATGTGGTCTTTCTGAGTGGAAGAGAGGGAGGGTTGGGATCTCACAGGTTGAATCCTGCCACATTTTTGTGCCTGTCTCAAGTCTGGACCTGGATTTCCATGTGGTGTAATAAGTGAAATAATATTGTAACATTACTATAAGGCAATTATTCCAACAGCACTTGACTTGCAGCCGCAAGTGATAAAGTTTACCAGTTGCTTGCCCATGGTCGGTGGTTCTCTCCAGGTACTCCGGCTTCTTCCACCACTAAAGCTGAAATATTGCTGAAAGTGGCATTAAACATAATAAATCAAATCAAATCAAATCATGCATTATATATATAAGTACGTATTTTTGTACCCCTCATCTAGTACAAGTGCTGATTACAGAAGAAGAAAGGGTGACCAAACCAGCACAGTATCAGGCATCTCATCAAAATATTATATACCTCTGAAGCAAAAGAGA
The DNA here is from genome assembly GCA_963383655.1 of Bathymodiolus septemdierum. Taxonomy (NCBI): domain Eukaryota; kingdom Metazoa; phylum Mollusca; class Bivalvia; order Mytilida; family Modiolidae; genus Bathymodiolus; species Bathymodiolus septemdierum. Next base: position 4,580,888 of record OY726517.1, on the reverse strand, counting down.
GACGTTTCATCTCACCACCAGATATTCCTTTCAGTCGTCCAGGTGTTCCTATCAATGTGTTGGCACATTTAGACAGACCAAGCTGTAAAATAAAGTACCAGTATTAGATTCTACGAAATGATCAATATTTGTGGTCTATTTGTATTTTAACGATATGATATAACTGAAATATTGTTGAAAGCGATGTTAAACACCATAAACCTAACCCACTTGTATTTTGTTACTAGTAAATGTAGTCAATATCAAAAATAATAATTCTTATAGAAGAAAAAACTTGTTTCTCTAACCATTTGTTGGTCAAATATATTTTCTTATGGCATACTAATTCAGCTAATATGCTTCTTCTTAAAGACAAAAAAAATTGTTTCTCTAACCGTTTGTTGGTCTAATATATTTTCTTATGGCTTTTTAACTGTAACGTATGTGGTTGTGTTATATTTGTAAGAATTAATGTCCAAATACAGAGGTATCCCCAGGGATCTTTTATTAAAACAACATTGCATTTTCAGCTGTCTAGTTTAATTAGTGTAATACAGTAGCTAAATTATATTTGGGTAAAAAATATATCAACAATCCACCCATGTGATTAAAACATTTTATTTTATCTAAAAATAAAACTTAAAGTAATTTGAAAGGCAAATATCGTGGAATTTTTGGATTAAATATTTTCACTTAATATGTCACTTAATTTTAACTAAAATCAACTGCATAACATTAAAAATCTGCTCAAAAGCAGATTTTAAGAGCAAATAGCAAAATATTTGACAGCAGATAATTCTGTTTTCCAGTACAGTAATGCAAATGATATACGTGTGACACAAGATTTGAACTCTTTCGGGGAGATTATCGCTCATGCGCAATGTTCAGTTGATGTGTACCACATAAGAATAATTACAAAAAAAATTGGTTCACACGACATGAAACAGAGATTCCTCAATAATCATTGTCAGGAATGTGTGCGTGCTTACCTCAGCATCCATAATTGTGTATCTTTCCTTCACAAGGTCATGATCGGCAATCATCGGACCAAAACTTTTCTTCACGAGGTTATGATCGGCAATCATCGGAACAAAACAACCGAAAGTTAATCAGTCTCCACAATAATGGCGAGGACTATAAACATACACACAGATTTGAAGATTTCTAGTTGTTGGGAACATATTTCGACTTGAAACATGCATGAATAGCTTAGTAAAGGTACCGCCGTATTCCAAATTGAATTTTCAGGGAAAAATTTTCTTCACCCAAAATTGGTGTAATATTACTTTAACTTTTTTGTTATTTAACTAATTTATTGCTATTTTCATACCACCTAATTCAATGCTGATAACTGTGCTATATACCATCCAAGGCTATGAAAGCCTTTCAGCCTTTTTCTAGTGGGTTACTCCACTTCTTACAAGGCCACTCCAACCAAAGGCCACCCCTCTTAAAAGTGTAAATTTTAAGTACAATTGCAATGAAAAATCAATTAAGACTACTGATCTGATTTTTACTGGCTAGGGGCAATAGGACCAGACAATAAGTCACAGACTACAAATAAAGAATGTATTACTATCATTATTATTAAATTTATAAATTTATTCCTTATTAATGTGTTGGTATGTGAAAAGTATAATATTATACAATTAATGACTTTCATAAGGTGGACACTGTGATTTATCAACCCCGAGGAAGTGATGTTCACCGAAGCCAACGGCTGAGGTGAACATCACTTCCAAGGGGTTGATAAATCAGTGTCCACAGAAATGAAAAGTCATCAATTGTTTTATCAAATGACACATTCTAAGTGTAATTTTGGGGTGAAAATTGTGAATTGTTGCTGTTTCTTAGACATTTCCATTTATTCTTTTTTATATGTAACTGCTTCAAACCAACAAACACCAGTTTTTAAAGCTTGACATCTAATGTTTCAAAACAATAAAATTGATTAAGAAAAAACGAATACAATTTCAAAATTTTAACAAATGAAATATCACAGTTTCAGTAACATTTTTAATTTTTTTTTAAAGAACATAGCTAAGTATAATTAATTTATGTTGTAGTTTATGGTAATGTTAGAGCAATTATTGAACACAGGAAATTGCATCATCAACTGTAGCAAAACGTGTCTTAACTTCTGGTTCTACTTACGAAGCTGCTTTTTTTGTTTACTAACAGTCGTCTGTTGATTACCGAAGTTCGTTAGCAAGACTGCCTCTGATTGGTTGAGGTTCAAAATGTCGGCCAATCAAAATATTGATATTAATCAGTCTACTGGTTTTCCCCTGTTACTATATTTGGGTACGTACTGACTGTGACATGAGATTTATTAACCTCACGCTCAAAATTGCGCGGTGGACATGTAGTTCTGTTAAAGGAAGCAATGAACCTTCTAAACCAATCAGAATTAAGAAAATTCATAGGCATTTAATAAATATAAATATATTCTTTGTCAATAAAAAATTTGTTGAAAAGTTGTAATTAATGGAAAAAGATCAGTGCAGTTTTCGTGGTCTGTTGATGAAATCCTCATTAACTATGCCTCGGCTGGGGTTCTGACGTTTATCATTAACTATGCCTCGGCTGGGGTTCTGACGTTTATCATTAACTATGCCTCGGCTGGGGTTCTGACGTTTATCATTAACTATGCCTCGGCTGGGGTTCTGACACTTATCATTAACTATGCCTCGGCTGGGGTTCTGACGTTTATCATTAACTATGCCTCGGCTGGGGTTCTGACGTTTATCAAGGAAGCATATGGTCCTGACTCAGATTACTGATTATGGATGGTAAGATACGATATTTTCTAATAATTATGAACAATTGATGTTTTCTTTCCATTTTCTATAAATCCTCCACCAATAAAAACTGAACGCCACGATATAACTGAAATATTTTCGAAAGTGGAGTTAAACACCATAACCCCCCCCCCACACTCTATCAATCATTTTTTGTTCCATTCACTAATAATTGTTGAAATTATAATTTTTTTCATCAGCTTGAATTTTGCTTTCATAGTTACATCTCCAAATGGGTTCAAATCAGAGGTCATGGGCATACGATGACCATCTTGTTGCATTGCTACCTGAGAAGGTCATGTGCATACGATGACCATCTTGTTGCATTGCTACCTGTAAAATTATGATTTATTGATATTCAACTTTTGAAATTTCTTATGGCACACAATTTTGTAATACCATCAGGCCATTCCCCTCGAAAAAAAAAAAAAAAAAAACAATAAATGTAACTATTTCCACATTTTTTTCTAATCTTTATAATATATATATATATGATAGACTCAGATCAGTGTCCGTACTTAAATCAGTATCCACTCCTCAAATCAGCATCCACTGACAAAATGTCCGATATAAGGGTATTCTCAAATCACCGGTCTTTCCAAATTCTCAGATCTACGGACGATTTATTGATTAGGGTTCAGGTTAGGGCATACGTCAGTGATGTCATTGGACATCGATTTGAGAAAGTGAGAAACGGCCATAGATTTGAGAATTTAGACGCTGATTTGAGAATTTGAAACAGGGACATAGATCTGAGGTACAAATGTCTGTGACGTAGAAATAGAACATGGATTTGAGGGTAGGACGTTGATTAGAGGCTGGACGTTGATTAGAGGCTGGACGTTGATTAGAGGCTGGACGGCGATCTGAGACTTACAAATATATATATGCACTATATACCACACATCTAAGAAAGGTTAAAGCTCAAACCTCATGAATCACTTCCTCTACTCTTTCTAACCTCTGCTTCTTTTTTATTTTCTTGTCCATTCTAAGAATTGCCTACAAATAAAATAATATCTCATTTTTATTATCTTGTCCATTCTAAGAATTGCCTACAAATAAAATAATATCTCTTTTTTATTATCTTGTCCATTCCTAGAATTGCCTACAAATAAAATAATATCTCATTTTTATTATCTTGTCCATTCTAAGAATTGCCTACAAATAAAATAATGTATCCTGCAATGACAGCATTTACCGACCAATATAGCCTGCCTAATATTTTTTTTTATATTGGTCAGTTATAAATAGAACATTTTTTGATATTGGTCAGTTTTAAATAGAACATACAAATGTAAAACGGGGCACATCGGGGGATATTGTTTTCAAATACATACACAAAATTATTCCAAATACTTTTATCATCATCCAGTAAACGTTTATTTACGATTTAAAATTGCAGGATAAATACAATACATGTGCACTGTCGAGGCATATAGGTAAATATGTGTATTCGGCACGAAACGCGGGAAAAGGCTCGGTGAAGCCTCGCCTTTTCCCGCGTTTCTAAGCCTCATACATATATTACCCATATCCTTCGACAGTGCACAAGTATTGTATATATCTCATTTTTATTATCTTGTCCATTCTAAGAATTGCCTACAAATAAAATAATATCTCTTGTTTATTATCTTGTCCATTCTAAGAATTGCCTACAAATAAAATAATATCTCATTTTTATTATCTTGTCCATTCCTAGAATTGCCTACAAATAAAATAATATCTCATTTTTATTATCTTGTCCATTCCTAGAATTGCCTGCAAATAAAATAATATCTCATTTTTATTATCTTGTCCATTCTAAGAATTGCCTACAAATAAAATAATATCTCATTTTTATTTTCTTGTCCATTCCTAGAATTGCCTACAAATAAAATAATTTCTCATTTTTATTATCTTGTCCATTCTAAGAATTGCCTACAAATAAAATAATATCTCATTTTTATTATCTTGTCCATTCTAAGAATTGCCTACAAATAAAATAATATGTTTTTTTTTATTTTCTTGTCCATTCTAAGAATTGCCCACAAATAAAATAATATCTCTTTTTTATTATCTTGTCCATTCTAAGAATTGCCCACAAATAACATAATATCTCATTTTTATTTTCTTGTCCATTCCTACAATTGCCCACAAATAAAATAATATCTCATTTTTATTATCTTGTCCATTCTAAGAATTGCCCACAAATAACATAATATCTCATTTTTATTATCTTGTCCATTCTAAGAATTGCCTGCAAATAAAATAATATCTCATTTTTATTATCTTGTCCATTCTAAGAATTGCCTGCAAATAAAATAATATCTCATTTTTATTATCTTGTCCATTCTAAGAATTGCCTACAAATAAAATAATATCTCATTTTTATTATCTTGTCCATTCCTAGAATTGCCCACAAATAACATAATATCTCTTTTTTATTATCTTGTCCATTCTAAGAATTGCCTACAAATAAAATAATACCTCATTTTTATTATCTTGTCCATTCTTAGAATTGCCTACAAATAAAATAATATGTTTTTTTTATTATCTTGTCCATTCCTAGAATTGCCTACAAATAAAATAATATCTCATTTTTATTATCTTGTCCATTCTAAGAATTGCCTACAAATAAAATAATGTATCCTGCAATGACAGCATTTACCGACCAATATAGCCTGCCTAATATTTTTTTTTTATATTGGTCAGTTATAAATAGAATTTTTTTTGATATTGGTCAGTTTTAAATAGAACATACAAATGTAAAACGGGGCACATCGGGGGATATTGTTTTCAAATACATACACAAAATTATTCCAAATACTTTTATCATCGTCCAGTAAACGTTTATTTACGATTTAAAATTGCAGGATAAATACAATACATGTGCACTGTCGAGGCATATAGGTAAATATGTGTATTCGGCACGAAACGCGGGAAAAGGCTCGGTGAAGCCTCGCCTTTTCCCGCGTTTCTAAGCCTCATACATATATTACCCATATCCTTCGACAGTGCACAAGTATTGTATATATCTCATTTTTATTATCTTGTCCATTCTAAGAATTGCCTGCAAATAAAATAATATCTCTTGTTTATTATCTTGTCCATTCTAAGACTTGCCTACAAATAAAATAATATCTCATTTTTATTATCTTGTCCATTCCTAGAATTGCCTACAAATAAAATAATATCTCATTTTTATTATCTTGTCCATTCCTAGAATTGCCTGCAAATAAAATAATATCTCATTTTTATTATCTTGTCCATTCTAAGAATTGCCCACAAATAAAATAATATCTCATTTTTATTATCTTGTCCATTCTAAGAATTGCCTACAAATAAAATAATATCTCATTTTTATTTTCTTGTCCATTCCTAGAATTGCCTACAAATAAAATAATTTCTCATTTTGATTATCTTGTCCATTCCTAGAATTGCATACAAATAAAATAATATCTCATTTTTATTATCTTGTCCATTCCTAGAATTGCCTGCAAATAAAATAATATCTCATTTTTATTATCTTGTCCATTCTAAGAATTGCCCACAAATAAAATAATATCTCATTTTTATTATCTTGTCCATTCTAAGAATTGCCTACAAATAAAATAATATCTCATTTTTATTTTCTTGTCCATTCCTAGAATTGCCTACAAATAAAATAATTTCTCATTTTTATTATCTTGTCCATTCTAAGAATTGCCTACAAATAAAATAATATCTCATTTTTATTATCTTGTCCATTCTAAGAATTGCCTACAAATAAAATAATGTTTTTTTTTATTTTCTTGTCCATTCTAAGAATTGCCCACAAATAAAATAATATCTCTTTTTTATTATCTTGTCCATTCTAAGAATTGCCCACAAATAACATAATATCTCATTTTTATTTTCTTGTCCATTCCTACAATTGCCCACAAATAAAATAATATCTCATTTTTATTATCTTGTCCATTCTAAGAATTGCCCACAAATAACATAATATCTCATTTTTATTATCTTGTCCATTCTAAGAATTGCCTGCAAATAAAATAATATCTCATTTTTATTATCTTGTCCATTCTAAGAATTGCCTGCAAATAAAATAACATCTCATTTTTATTATCTTGTCCATTCTAAGAATTGCCTACAAATAAAATAATATCTCATTTTTATTATCTTGTCCATTCCTAGAATTGCCCACAAATAACATAATATCTCTTTTTTATTATCTTGTCCATTCTAAGAATTGCCTACAAATAAAATAATACCTCATTTTTATTATCTTGTCCATTCTTAGAATTGCCTACAAATAAAATAATATGTTTTTTTTAGTTTCTTGTCCATCCTAGAATTGCCCACAAATAAAATAATATCTCATTTTTATTATCTTGTCCATTCTAAGAATTGCCTGCAAATAAAATAATATCTCATTTTTATTATCTTGTCCATTCTAAGAATTGCCTGCAAATAAAATAATATCTCTTGTTTATTATCTTGTCCATTCTTAGAATTGCCTGCAAATAAAATAATATCTCTTGTTTATTATCTTGTCCATTCTAAGAATTGCCTACAAATAAAATAATATCTCATTTTTATTATCTTGTCCATTCCTAGAATTGCCCACAAATAAAATAATATCTCTTGTTTATTATCTTGTCCATTCTTAGAATTGCCTGCAAATAAAATAATATCTCTTGTTTATTATCTTGTCCATTCTAAGAATTGCCTACAAATAAAATAATATCTCATTTTTATTATCTTGTCCATTCTAAGAATTGCCTACAAATAAAATAATATCTCATTTTTATTATCTTGTCCATTCTAAGAATTGCCTACAAATAAAATAATATGTTTTTTTTATTTTCTTGTCCATTCTAAGAATTGCCCACAAATAAAATAATATCTCTTTTTTATTATCTTGTCCATTCTAAGAATTGCCCACAAATAAAATAATATCTCATTTTTATTTTCTTGTCCATTCCTAGAATTGCCCACAAATAAAATAATATCTCATTTTTATTATCTTGTCCATTCTAAGAATTGCCCACAAATAACATAATATCTCATTTTTATTATCTTGTCCATTCTAAGAATTGCCTGCAAATAAAATAATATCTCATTTTTATTATCTTGTCCATTCTAAGAATTGCCTGCAAATAAAATAATATCTCATTTTTATTATCTTGTCCATTCTAAGAATTGCCCACAAATAACATAATATCTCATTTTTATTATCTTGTCCATTCTAAGAATTGCCTGCAAATAAAATAATATCTCATTTTTATTATCTTGTCCATTCTAAGAATTGCCTGCAAATAAAATAATACGTCATTTTTATTATCTTGTCCATTCTAAGAATTGCCTACAAATAAAATAATATGTTTTTTTTATTTTCTTGTCCATTCTAAGAATTGCCCACAAATAAAATAATATCTCTTTTTTATTATCTTGTCCATTCTAAGAATTGCCCACAAATAACATAATATCTCATTTTTATTATCTTGTCCATTCTAAGAATTGCCCACAAATAAAATAATATCTCATTTTTATTATCTTGTCCATTCTAAGAATTGCCCACAAATAACATAATATCTCATTTTTATTATCTTGTCCATTCTAAGAATTGCCTGCAAATAAAATAATATCTCATTTTTATTATCTTGTCCATTCTAAGAATTGCCTGCAAATAAAATAATATCTCATTTTTATTATCTTGTCCATTCTAAGAATTGCCCACAAATAACATAATATCTCATTTTTATTATCTTGTCCATTCTAAGAATTGCCTGCAAATAAAATAATATCTCATTTTTATTATCTTGTCCATTCTAAGAATTGCCTGCAAATAAAATAATACGTCATTTTTATTATCTTGTCCATTCTAAGAATTGCCTACAAATAAAATAATATGTTTTTTTTATTTTCTTGTCCATTCTAAGAATTGCCCACAAATAAAATAATATCTCTTTTTTATTATCTTGTCCATTCTAAGAATTGCCCACAAATAACATAATATCTCATTTTTATTATCTTGTCCATTCTAAGAATTGCCCACAAATAAAATAATATCTCATTTTTATTTTCTTGTCCATTCCTAGAATTGCCCACAAATAAAATAATATCTCATTTTTATTATCTTGTCCATTCTAAGAATTGCCCACAAATAACATAATATCTCATTTTTATTATCTTGTCCATTCTAAGAATTGCCTGCAAATAAAATAATATCTCATTTTTATTATCTTGTCCATTCTAAGAATTGCCTGCAAATAAAATAATATCTCATTTTTATTATCTTGTCCATTCTAAGAATTGCCTACAAATAAAATAATATCTCATTTTTATTATCTTGTCCATTCCTAGAATTGCCCACAAATAACATAATATCTCTTTTTTATTATCTTGTCCATTCTAAGAATTGCCTGCAAATAAAATAATATCTCATTTTTATTATCTGGTCCATTCTTAGAATTGCCTACAAATAAAATAATATGTTTTTTTTAGTTTCTTGTCCATCCTAGAATTGCCTACAAATAAAATAATATCTCATTTTTATTATCTTGTCCATTCTAAGAATTGCCTGCAAATAAAATAATATCTCATTTTTATTATCTTGTCCATTCTAAGAATTGCCTGCAAATAAAATAATATCTCTTGTTTATTATCTTGTCCATTCTAAGAATTGCCTACAAATAAAATAATATCTCATTTTTATTTTCTTGTCCATTCCTAGAATTGCCTACAAATAAAATAATTTCTCATTTTGATTATCTTGTCCATTCCTAGAATTGCATACAAATAAAATAATATCTCATTTTTATTATCTTGTCCATTCCTAGAATTGCCTGCAAATAAAATAATATCTCATTTTTATTATCTTGTCCATTCTAAGAATTGCCCACAAATAAAATAATATCTCATTTTTATTATCTTGTCCATTCTAAGAATTGCCTACAAATAAAATAATATCTCATTTTTATTTTCTTGTCCATTCCTAGAATTGCCTACAAATAAAATAATTTCTCATTTTTATTATCTTGTCCATTCTAAGAATTGCCTACAAATAAAATAATATCTCATTTTTATTATCTTGTCCATTCTAAGAATTGCCTGCAAATAAAATAATATCTCATTTTTATTATCTTGTCCATTCTAAGAATTGCCTGCAAATAAAATAACATCTCATTTTTATTATCTTGTCCATTCTAAGAATTGCCTACAAATAAAATAATATCTCATTTTTATTATCTTGTCCATTCCTAGAATTGCCCACAAATAACATAATATCTCTTTTTTATTATCTTGTCCATTCTAAGAATTGCCTACAAATAAAATAATACCTCATTTTTATTATCTTGTCCATTCTTAGAATTGCCTACAAATAAAATAATATGTTTTTTTTAGTTTCTTGTCCATCCTAGAATTGCCCACAAATAAAATAATATCTCATTTTTATTATCTTGTCCATTCTAAGAATTGCCTGCAAATAAAATAATATCTCATTTTTATTATCTTGTCCATTCTTAGAATTGCCTGCAAATAAAATAATATCTCTTGTTTATTATCTTGTCCATTCTTAGAATTGCCTGCAAATAAAATAATATCTCTTGTTTATTATCTTGTCCATTCTAAGAATTGCCTACAAATAAAATAATATCTCATTTTTATTATCTTGTCCATTCCTAGAATTGCCCACAAATAAAATAATATCTCTTGTTTATTATCTTGTCCATTCTTAGAATTGCCTGCAAATAAAATAATATCTCTTGTTTATTATCTTGTCCATTCTAAGAATTGCCTACAAATAAAATAATATCTCATTTTTATTATCTTGTCCATTCTAAGAATTGCCTACAAATAAAATAATATCTCATTTTTATTATCTTGTCCATTCTAAGAATTGCCTACAAATAAAATAATATGTTTTTTTTATTTTCTTGTCCATTCTAAGAATTGCCCACAAATAAAATAATATCTCTTTTTTATTATCTTGTCCATTCTAAGAATTGCCCACAAATAAAATAATATCTCATTTTTATTTTCTTGTCCATTCCTAGAATTGCCCACAAATAAAATAATATCTCATTTTTATTATCTTGTCCATTCTAAGAATTGCCCACAAATAACATAATATCTCATTTTTATTATCTTGTCCATTCTAAGAATTGCCTGCAAATAAAATAATATCTCATTTTTATTATCTTGTCCATTCTAAGAATTGCCTGCAAATAAAATAATATCTCATTTTTATTATCTTGTCCATTCTAAGAATTGCCCACAAATAACATAATATCTCATTTTTATTATCTTGTCCATTCTAAGAATTGCCTGCAAATAAAATAATATCTCATTTTTATTATCTTGTCCATTCTAAGAATTGCCTGCAAATAAAATAATACGTCATTTTTATTATCTTGTCCATTCTAAGAATTGCCTACAAATAAAATAATATGTTTTTTTTATTTTCTTGTCCATTCTAAGAATTGCCCACAAATAAAATAATATCTCTTTTTTATTATCTTGTCCATTCTAAGAATTGCCCACAAATAACATAATATCTCATTTTTATTATCTTGTCCATTCTAAGAATTGCCCACAAATAAAATAATATCTCATTTTTATTTTCTTGTCCATTCCTAGAATTGCCCACAAATAAAATAATATCTCATTTTTATTATCTTGTCCATTCTAAGAATTGCCCACAAATAACATAATATCTCATTTTTATTATCTTGTCCATTCTAAGAATTGCCTGCAAATAAAATAATATCTCATTTTTATTATCTTGTCCATTCTTAGAATTGCCTGCAAATAAAATAATATCTCATTTTTATTATCTTGTCCATTCTAAGAATTGCCCACAAATAACATAATATCTCATTTTTATTATCTTGTCCATTCTAAGAATTGCCTGCAAATAAAATAATATCTCATTTTTATTATCTTGTCCATTCTAAGAATTGCCTGCAAATAAAATAATACGTCATTTTTATTATCTTGTCCATTCTAAGAATTGCCTACAAATAAAATAATATGTTTTTTTTATTTTCTTGTCCATTCTAAGAATTGCCCACAAATAAAATAATATCTCTTTTTTATTATCTTGTCCATTCTAAGAATTGCCCACAAATAACATAATATCTCATTTTTATTATCTTGTCCATTCTAAGAATTGCCCACAAATAAAATAATATCTCATTTTTATTTTCTTGTCCATTCCTAGAATTGCCCACAAATAAAATAATATCTCATTTTTATTATCTTGTCCATTCTAAGAATTGCCCACAAATAACATAATATCTCATTTTTATTATCTTGTCCATTCTAAGAATTGCCTGCAAATAAAATAATATCTCATTTTTATTATCTTGTCCATTCTAAGAATTGCCTGCAAATAAAATAATATCTCATTTTTATTATCTTGTCCATTCTAAGAATTGCCTACAAATAAAATAATATCTCATTTTTATTATCTTGTCCATTCCTAGAATTGCCCACAAATAACATAATATCTCTTTTTTATTATCTTGTCCATTCTAAGAATTGCCTGCAAATAAAATAATATCTCATTTTTATTATCTGGTCCATTCTTAGAATTGCCTACAAATAAAATAATATGTTTTTTTTAGTTTCTTGTCCATCCTAGAATTGCCTACAAATAAAATAATATCTCATTTTTATTATCTTGTCCATTCTAAGAATTGCCTGCAAATAAAATAATATCTCATTTTTATTATCTTGTCCATTCTAAGAATTGCCTGCAAATAAAATAATATCTCTTGTTTATTATCTTGTCCATTCTAAGAATTGCCTGCAAATAAAATAATATCTCTTGTTTATTATCTTGTCCATTCTAAGAATTGCCTACAAATAACATAATATCTCATTTTTATTATCTTGTCCATTCTAAGAATTGCCCACAAATAAAATAATATCTCTTGTTTATTATCTTGTCCATTCTAAGAATTGCCTGCAAATAAAATAATATCTCTTGTTTATTATCTTGTCCATTCTAAGAATTGCCTGCAAATAAAATAATATCTCTTGTTTATTATCTTGTCCATTCTAAGAATTGCCTACAAATAAAATAATATCTCATTTTTATTATCTTGTCCATTCTAAGAATTGCCTGCAAATAAAATAATATCTCATTTTTATTATCTTGTCCATTCTAAGAATTGCCTACAAATAAAATAATATCTCATTTTTATTATCTTGTCCATTCTAAGAATTGCCTGTAAATAAAATAATATCTCATTTTTATTATCTTGTCCATTCTAAGAATTGCCTACAAATAAAATAATATGTTTTTTTTTAGTTTCTTGTCCATTCCTAGAATTGCCCACAAATAAAATAATATCTGATTTTTATTATCTTGTCCATTCTAAGAATTGCCTGCAAATAAAATAATATCTCTTGTTTATTTTCTTGTCCATTCTAAAAATTGCCTACAAATAAAATAATATCTCATTTTTATTATCTTGTCCATTCCTAGAATTGCATACAAATAAAATAATGTCATTTTTATTTTCTTGTCCATTCTAAGAATTGCCCACAAATAAAATAATATCTCATTTGTATTATCTTGTCCATTCCTAGAATTGCCTACAAATAAAATAATATCTCATTTTTATTATCTTGTCCATTCCTAGAATTGTCCACAAGTAAAATAATATCTCATTTTTATTAACTTGTCCATTCTAAGAATTGCCCACAAATAAAATAATATCTCATTTTTATTATCTTGTCCATTCTAAGAATTGCCTACAAATAAAATAATATCTCTTTTTTATTATCTTGTCCATTCTAAGAATTGCCTACAAATAAAATAATATCTATTTTTTATTATCTTGTCCATTCCTAGAATTGCCTACAAATAAAATAATATCTCATTTTTATTATCTTGTCCATTCTAAGAATTGCCTACAAATAAAATAATATCTCATTTTTATTTTCTTGTCCATTCTAAGAATTGCCTACAAATAAAATAATATCTCTTTTTTATTATCTTGTCCATTCCTAGAATTGCCTACAAATAAAATAATATCTCATTTTTATTATCTTGTCCATTCTAAGAATTGCCTACAAATAAAATAATATCTCATTTTTATTATCTTGTCCATTCTAAGAATTGCCCACAAATAAAATTATATCTCTTTTTTATTATCTTGTCCATTCCTAGAATTGCCTACAAATAATATAATATCTCTTTTTTATTTTCTTGTCCATTCCTAGAATTGCCTACAAATAAAATAATATCTCATTTTTATTATCTTGTCCATTCTAAGAATTGCCCACAAATAAAATAATATCTCATTTTTATTATCTTGTCCATTCTAAGAATTGCCTACAAATAAAATAATATCTCTTTTTTATTATCTTGTCCATTCCTAGAATTGCCTACAAATAATATAATATCTCTTTTTTATTTTCTTGTCCATTCCTAGAATTGCCTACAAATAAAATAATATCTCATTTTTATTATCTTGTCCATTCTAAGAATTGCCTACAAATAAAATAATATCTCATTTTTATTATCTTGTCCATTCTTAGAATTGCCTCCAAATAAAATTAACAGAATCTGATTAAAAGAATTCTAAATATAAAATCCAGTGCAGATTATCGCACATGACATTAGTTCAGGGATATAATTGTGTACCAATAATTTAAAAAAAAAAAGGGAGATAATTCCTACCCTGAATTGTAAATGTTCTCTGACTGTTAAAGCTCCAATAAAGAGGTCATCTTGCTGAACGTACGCTGAGATATTTCTAATGTTACGACCTATTTCTATTCCATTGACTCTCACATCACCTTGAACAACGAGCTTCCCACAGTTCCTGAAGGTCAGGATGTTCATCAGTGTAGATTTACCAGCACCGCTGAAAAAAAAAGAGATTGATGAACTGACAAGAATGAGGAAAGAAATAATAATAATAATATATAAACACCATCAATACAGAATCCTATTTCCACTAGAACCACGTCAGTGGTATAATGGTTAGCATGCTTGTCTCGAGTGTGGTAGATTGTGGGTTTGAGCTCTGGTCGGGTCAACCAGACAATAAAATTGGTATTTGTTGCTTCTGCTCAAAGCATGCAGCATTAAGGAGAAAAAGCAAAGACTCTCTTGGTTGGCTCGGAATCAGAATAATGTGTCCGAGTGGAGCGACATGTCTACATGCAGTCTGTTGTTTCAGTGAGCTAGCACTATAAAAATCCAACTCAGCATGTTGGTCTAGAACAAAGAGGACCTCATCATCATTTCATTGATAATTAACTTGTTCTCGCCATGGCATAGCTGAAAAATTGCTGAGTTGGCATTAAACAATAATCACTCACTCACTATAAGCCCACCCCTTCTTCAATGACAAAGTGGCCTTAGAGTTAAAAGATGGGTACCATTAATCTGTCTTGAGGAGAACAGCTTAGTAGTATTTCACTATCTCAATGCATCTTAGATTTGGCCCAATGAAAGGGGTGGCTTTTGTGGGGAGGGGTCTTATAAGAGGGGGACTACTACATTTAATGTTGTAGTTGTAGACAAAATTTACAAAAAAAAATTCACATTTTTAACCAACAAATTTTGTATGAATATGGAGAACTGACAAATCTTTGTTTATTATTTCTAACTTTTACTGTTATTACAAGACAATACTTTCAATATAAAATTAAAGAGTAGGCTGCAGCATGTTATGGACAAGATGAACACATTTTGTACTTATGTTAGAAACTTTAATTCTGAAGATTCTCTCCAGGCAGTACAATGATGCAGTAGGAATTTATTCTAAATGATGACAATATTTAAACTTATTACCAGTACTCTGTCTAGTACACAACTGATAACGGTATGATACTCTCTAGTGGAGAGAATCACAGTGTAGTCAGTCATGAGTTTCCAAGGATACCTGAACTCTTATCATGAAATTTCTTTAAACAGAACAAACAAAATGTCTTCCTGGAGAGAACTGCAATGTAGTCAGCCATGAGATACCAACGATGCCTGAACTCTTATCATGAAATTTTCTTAAACAAAACCAAACAAAATGTTCTCCTGGAGAGAATCACTGTGTAGTCAGCCATGAGTTACCAATGATGCCTGAACTCTTATCATGAAATTTCCTTCACCCAAACCAAACAAAATGTCTATCTACCTAGCACCCATCACAGCCATCAATGTTCCTGGTTTTAGGATTCCATTCACTGTAATATAAATAAGAATTCATGAAGACAAATGACAGAGAAAAAAAAAATTGTAATTCAATTTTTTTTTAATGCCACTTGCAACAATATTTCAGTTATATTGTGGTTGTCAGTTTTATTGATGGAGGAAACCGCAGGTCCCGGAGAAAACCACTTGTAATTCAACGTTTGTGACAAGACAGTTATAACATACTGATACTGGGCGGGTTTTTTTATCGCTTGTATATCTGTAATGTTGTTATAAATACAGTTATCAAGAGCAGAGGGTTGGCATCCCATCAACTGGTTTAACAACACCACATTGTTGTGCCTGTCCCAAGGCAGGACATGGATTTCCAACATCACATGTCATGATCTTTTTGTGTTCAGTGACTTCAGTTAAGATGACAGGTGAATGTTCGTTTTGTTGATATTGGTGGAATTGTTGACCATCACTGTTTAAACTTTATTTTGTTTTGTTGATTTGTTGATATTGGGGGAATTGTTGACCATCACTGTTTGAACTTTCTTTTGTTTTGTTGATATTGGTGGAATTGTTGACCATCACTGTTTGAACTTTCTTTTGTTTTGTTGATTTGTTGATATTGGTGGAATTGTTGACCATCACTGTTTAAACTTTATTTTGTTTTGTTGATTTGTTGATATTGGGGGAATTGTTGACCATCACTATTTAAACTTTATTTTCAATTACATTGACAATAAAAGCCCTGATCAGTCTCCCATTCATATTTTTGATAAAACAAAATATAACCCATTAGATACAATGGCAACTTATTACCCATCTGAAACATTCTAACACATGATCTATAAAAAACTACAGTTAAAAATATAAATACACACTAACCATTTCTGAGGATATGTTTTGGTACGGCCGTAGGGTCATGTCCACGGCAACACTTCCTGTCTTCAGGGATTGAATACACATGTACATCTTTCCATGACAGAGTAATAGGGACAACAGGATCTAAAACACTGCTCCTAGAAAGCTGAAGATATCTCTCTCCTGCTTCCTTTGTTGGTAGAGATCCATTATGTTGATTATGTAGATCATTGTCTAAATTAGTACTTGTCTCCCCTTTGTATGAAGAATGCCTAAGATTTTTATCAAAGTCAACATAAGTATGAGATGTGCTGTCTGTGTTCAGTAATGGAGTTTTCTCTGAATCCATTGTTAATATACAACTATTTCTTTGATATTATATCATAACGTTCTAAAAAAGAAAATATTACAGTCATGTGCATAAAACAGAAGCAAGTTAGTATATTTTTCATGGAATATGTTTTTTTTTATATTATAATTATGGCTAAACGTACAACTTATATTGATAAATTAGAAAATTGATGTGATAGATCAGAATTATGTAAGATTTTCATAAGTGCCCACCCACTTGTAATAGAAAGGGAAGATATTTTGATACGTGTCCCATGAGACAAAAGATTTTGTTTATCTGTCTGTAACTCTGAAGAAATTGAAGATGAAGAACATTTTTTATTTCAATGTACTCAGATTTGAGAAAGAAATTTGAAAATGAAATCAAATTATTTAAAACTTATTTACAAAATCAAACAACAAATTTCTGATTTCTATGCAAAAATTTCAGTAATTTCTAACCTTTTTTCCGAAAAAGTAGGGGGGAGACAAAAATATAATTAACCCCCCATTACATATTGGATGCATGGCCTGGTCCTATTGAGAATGAGAGCCCCTTCACAAATGCTTTCTGTCACTTTTCTTAAATCGACAGTGTGTTCTCAGACTCTGAAACAATTTTTAAAATCTAGGGTTAAGTAAAGACATCATTATTGCCTTTAAACACAGGCTTTGGTTGCTATATCAGATCAGGCCAAAATTAAAATTGTTGTTGATGATGTTGACCTCCCTTATTGGAAAAAGTGTACAGTTGGGACTTAGATGCCTCTTCCCCATTAATATATTTCAAATTTCAGAAATATATACCTATTCACATCATGCACATATTTGTTTCTATAAACTTTCAATGTAATTCAGTCAAGACAATACATGGCTTCTGAAGTTCTAACAAACACTTGGTCAGCTGGTGAATTAATAAATGTAAACAAAACTAAGTCTTTACATATATTTTGTCTAAAACAATCAAACTAATCATATATTCTAAAGGTCAATATTAGGGACCGACCATTTAACTTGAAAGGGGGGGTTATGGTTTTTTGTTTTGTTTATAAATTTTTTCCGGACAACACATATTTATTTATTTTTTTGTCAGTTGTGCAAATGTAGATTATAGTGGCCGGGAGCAAGTCCCAGCGGTCAGTGTTCTGACAGAAAAAAAAAACATTTTGTAAAAAAATAACAAATCTACGACTGTTTTTTTTTCCAACATTACCATTAGTTAACGTTGAGATCTTGTCATCTTAAAATGGTGTACTAAGTTGTTTATTATAAAACTTACCTTGCTTACGGGCTTTACCTTCACGGTTTGGGATTTCTAATTTAAATAAAAAGGTTTAATCTTATCTAAAGGTCTAAATATTAACCTTTGTACTGGTGTCCTCATAGAGTCACGTGTTTACAAAAATTCCCGCCAAATGTAAATATCCATTTTTTTTTTGGCAGACGATTTATTAATTTATCTGAAAATAAAGAGCAACCCCTAACTGTGGATTTCTTAATGAAGCTAATAGAAATTATAACATAAATATATAAAATATATATGTATAAATACAAGAAAACGTATACGTAAATTTTCACCACTTGACTGTTCAAAACGGGAAAAATCATCTATTAAATGACAGCGCATCTATTCTTAAGCAGAGATAATCTTGGGTCAGTTTAGCCCAGTATTCACGAAAAGAACCTCTAAATAATTACCACCTGTCACACTTCGTGTACAACATGTCATCCAACAATTACCACCTGTCACACTTCGTGTACAACATCATAGCCAGAAATGATGGGTACTTTGCTCATTTGCATATCTAAAATGGCGACGCCGGGACGTCTACAATTTTCATATGATCTATATAGACGATATCATTCATAATTGCATGTGTGTCATTTTCTGAACCTGAAAATGATACATTGAATCAAGCTGAATTAAATGAAATAAAAATTAATGAAAACAATTAAATATTCGAGGTTCCTGGACTAAATGAAAATCCGAGGCGACGAACCCTTATTTGGCTTTAAGAGTCTATGTAAAAATGTCTGAAATGCATGAAACTGGTAGCGTGTGACACAAAATTTAGCAATGAATGACATTTGGCGATATGTTTTCTGAAATTAATTTAGATTCCTCAATAATATATGTAATTATTAATTAACTTTAATTTATTAGCCTTTATATGATCAAATCTATCAATACAATACAAAAACTTTCATTGGGCCAATACGGCAAAAACCAGTCCAATACGAATATTTTCCGTATTGGCCCGATTCCAGTCAGTCCAATAACAGCTAGATCGGAACCCGCTAGACGTTTCGACATTCACAAGGAAATGTCCCGAAAGATATTGGACTGGTTAATTAAAAAAAGTATCATTACGTGATGTTTTTCATATTGACCTAGTTATAGGTCCTCGGTCTGCTGTATTGGGCTTCGGCTGCGCCTCAGGCCAATACAGCAAGTCTCGGACCTATAACTAGGCCAATATGAAAAACATCACGTAATAATACTATATTATATTGACTAACCTTATATTTCTCGCTTCTATACTCGGGGTTCCCACATTAAATATAATATGATCATTTTTGCATGATCGCGATATCAAATACATACATGTCTAAAAGTAAAATCGTTACAAAACAATAATATTTGAATTTTGACAGAAGAAAAACTTTGCGGAAATAAACAATAACTTTTAATTT
Source organism: Bathymodiolus septemdierum (assembly GCA_963383655.1). Classification (NCBI taxonomy): domain Eukaryota; kingdom Metazoa; phylum Mollusca; class Bivalvia; order Mytilida; family Modiolidae; genus Bathymodiolus; species Bathymodiolus septemdierum. Next base: position 4,561,094 of record OY726517.1, on the reverse strand, counting down.
TCGAATCATTGACGGACACATTGAATTTCCGTACTGTATATGCTATTTTTTGACAAATCTATTTAACGATCCATCAAGCTTGAAACTGCAGTCACGTGATCAAAATCTTATTTAAATATGATGAATATTTATGAGGAAAGTACCATCAATTTCTGGATATGTGTCATCCAACAATTACCACCTGTCACACTTCGTGTACAACATGCCATCCAACAATTACCACCTGTCGCACTTCGTGTACAACATGCCATCCAACAATTACCACCTGTCACACTTCGTGTACAACATGCCATCCAACAATTACCACCTGTCACACTTCGTGTACAACATGCCATCCAACAATTACCACCTGTCACACTTCGTGTACAACATGCCATCCAACAATTACCACCTGTCACACTTCGTGTACAACATGTCATCCAACAATTACCACCTGTCACACTTCGTGTACAACATGCCATCCAACAATTACCACCTGTCACACTTCGTGTACAACATGCCATCCAACAATTACCACCTGTCACACTTCGTGTACAACATGCCATCCAACAATTACCACCTGTCACACTTCGTGTACAACATGCCATCCAACAATTACCACCTGTCACACTTCGTGTACAACATGTCATCCAACAATTACCACCTGTCACACTTCGTGTACAACATGCCATCCAACAATTACCACCTGTCACACTTCGTGTACAACATGCCATCCAACAATTACCACCTGTCACACTTCGTGTACAACATGCCATCCAACAATTACCACCTGTCACACTTCGTGTACAACATGCCATCCAACAATTACCACCTGTCACACTTCGTGTACAACATGTCATCCAACAATTACCACCTGTCACACTTCGTGTACAACATGTCATCCAACAATTACCACCTGTCACACTTCGTGTACAACATGCCATCCAACAATTACCACCTGTCACACTTCGTGTACAACATGCCATCCAACAATTACCACCTGTCACACTTCGTGTACAACATGCCATCCAACAATTACCACCTGTCACACTTCGTGTACAACATGTCATCCAACAATTACCACCTGTCACACTTCGTGTACAACATGTCATCCAACAATTACCACCTGTCACACTTCGTGTACAACATGCCATCCAACAATTACCACCTGTCACACTTCGTGTACAACCTGCCATCCAACAATTACCACCTGTCACACTTCGTGTACAACCTGCCATCCAACAATTACCACCTGTCACACTTCGTGTACAACATGCCATCCAACAATTACCACCTGTCACACTTCGTGTACAACATGTCATCCAACAATTACTACCTGTCACACTTCGTGTACAACATGTCATCCAACAATTACCACCTGTCACACTTCGTGTACAACATGCCATCCAACAATTACCACCTGTCACACTTCATGTACAACATGCCATCCAACAATTACCACCTGTCACACTTCGTGTACAACATGCCATCCAACAATTACCACCTGTCACACTTCGTGTACAACATGCCATCCAACAATTACCACCTGTCACACTTCGTGTACAACATGCCATCCAACAATTACCACCTGTCACACTTCGTATACAACATGCCATCCAACAATTACCACCTGTCACACTTCGTGTACAACATGTCATCCAACAATTACCACCTGTCACACTTCGTGTACAACATGCCATCCAACAATTACCACCTGTCACACTTCGTGTACAACATGCCATCCAACAATTACCACCTGTCACACTTCGTGTACAACATGCCATCCAACAATTACCACCTGTCACACTTCGTGTACAACATGCCATCCAACAATTACCACCTGTCACACTTCGTGTACAACATGTCATCCAACAATTGCCACCTGTCACACTTCGTGTACAACATGTCATCCAACAATTACCACCTGTCACACTTCGTGTACAACATGCCATCCAACAATTACCACCTGTCACACTTCGTGTACAACATGCCATCCAACAATTACCACCTGTCACACTTCGTGTACAACATGCCATCCAACAATTACCACCTGTCACACTTCGTGTACAACATGCCATCCAACAATTACCACCTGTCACACTTCGTGTACAACATGCCATCCAACAATTACCACCTGTCACACTTCGTGTACAACATGCCATCCAACAATTACCACCTGTCACACTTCGTGTACAACATGCCATCCAACAATTACCACCTGTCACACTTCGTGTACAACATGCCATCCAACAATTACCACCTGTCACACTTCGTGTACAACATGCCATCCAACAATTACCACCTGTCACACTTCGTGTACAACATGCCATCCAACAATTACCACCTGTCACACTTCGTGTACAACATGCCATCCAACAATTACCACCTGTCACGCTTCGTGTACAACATGCCATCCAACAATTACCACCTGTCACTCAACTTCCTGTACAACATGCCATCCAACAATTACCACCTGTCACACTTCGTGTACAACATGCCATCCAACAATTACCACCTGTCACACTTCGTGTACAACATGCCATCCAACAATTACCACCTGTCACACTTCGTGTACAACATGCCATCCAACAATTACCACCTGTCACACTTCGTGTACAACATGCCATCCAACAATTACCACCTGTCACACTTCGTGTACAACATGCCATCCAACAATTACCACCTGTCACACTTCGTGTACAACATGCCATCCAACAATTACCACCTGTCACACTTCGTGTACAACATGCCATCCAACAATTACCACCTGTCACACTTCGTGTACAACATGCCATCCAACAATTACCACCTGTCACACTTCGTGTACAACATGCCATCCAACAATTACCACCTGTCACACTTCGTGTACAACATGCCATCCAACAATTACCACCTGTCACACTTCGTGTACAACATGCCATCCAACAATTACCACCTGTCACACTTCGTGTACAACATGCCATCCAACAATTACCACCTGTCACACTTCGTGTACAACATGCCATCCAACAATTACCACCTGTCACACTTCGTGTACAACATGCCATCCAACAATTACCACCTGTCACACTTCGTGTACAACATGCCATCCAACAATTACCACCTGTCACACTTCGTGTACAACATGCCATCCAACAATTACCACCTGTCACACTTCGTGTACAACATGCCATCCAACAATTACCACCTGTCACACTTCGTGTACAACATGCCATCCAACAATTACCACCTGTCACACTTCGTGTACAACATGCCATCCAACAATTACCACCTGTCACACTTCGTGTACAACATGCCATCCAACAATTACCACCTGTCACACTTCGTGTACAACATGCCATCCAACAATTACCACCTGTCACACTTCGTGTACAACATGCCATCCAACAATTACCACCTGTCACACTTCGTGTACAACATGCCATCCAACAATTACCACCTGTCACACTTCGTGTACAACATGCCATCCAACAATTACCACCTGTCACACTTCGTGTACAACATGCCATCCAACAATTACCACCTGTCACACTTCGTGTACAACATGCCATCCAACAATTACCACCTGTCACACTTCGTGTACAACATGCCATCCAACAATTACCACCTGTCACACTTCGTGTACAACATGCCATCCAACAATTACCACCTGTCACACTTCGTGTACAACATGCCATCCAACAATTACCACCTGTCACACTTCGTGTACAACATGCCATCCAACAATTACCACCTGTCACACTTCGTGTACAACATGCCATCCAACAATTACCACCTGTCACACTTCGTGTACAACATGCCATCCAACAATTACCACCTGTCACACTTCGTGTACAACATGCCATCCAACAATTACCACCTGTCACACTTCGTGTACAACATGCCATCCAACAATTACCACCTGTCACACTTCGTGTACAACATGCCATCCAACAATTACCACCTGTCACACTTCGTGTACAACATGCCATCCAACAATTACCACCTGTCACACTTCGTGTACAACATGCCATCCAACAATTATACGTCACACATGCCATCCAACAATTACCACCTGTCACACTTCGTGTACAACATGCCATCCAACAATT